>VZUI01048122.1:0-80869 GCA_013401135.1 Cettia cetti | reverse complement strand
CCTTCCTCCTCCTCCTTCCTCCTTCTCCTTCCTCCTCCTCCTTCCTCCTCCTCCTTCCTCCTCCTCCTCCTCCAGCCTGATTCCGGCAGCTCCTGGGAGCTCCCAATATCCTCAGGATGCTGAGACCAGCACAGTCCTATTGCCGTGCCTCCTGTCCTGCTTAGGGCTGAGCCTAAGATTTAGGATTTAAGAATCCCACCCCAAGGCTGGATGGTTCTGGGTGACAGTAAAGGTGTGGGGGATAGTAAAGGTGAGAGTCTTGGACTGTGATCACCTTTTTGGAATTTCACCCTGAAGCAAGTGACAAATTCTGCAAACCTAGTAAAATGTTTGGAAAAGTGTGCTGCGGCTCTGACAGTTTCTGAGAGACAGAAATCACTGCCCTGTGCTGGTCCCTGGCTAATGAGCTCTGTTCAACATTATTCAGGACTCAAAGAGAATGTTCCTGGGCCTGCCAAAAATGCAACAGGCACGGTACCTCCTCCATCCCTGGCTACAGGCACTGAAGCTGCCCCAAAGAACCAACCTGGCCAGCATCAGGCATGCTGTACACAGGAAGCGTTGGAAGGGGAAGTCAGTTTGTTTAGTAATGGATAAAAAAAGAAGGGTGAGCAAGAGGCAGGGAAGAGCCAGAGCTGGGAGATCTGACCAAAATGACCAAAGGGACATTCCATTCTGCATGGCATCTGCTCTGTGCATGAACCTGAGGAAAACTGCCTGGGAAACTGACTGGGCATCACTCAGTGTGTGCTGAACAACTGCAGTGTGCACCACGTGTTTTCTATATTCTGATTATCATTATTAATTTCCTTTCTGTTTCTGTGAAATGATCTTTCTCTCTAGGCACAGATTTTGGTTTTTTCCCCTCGTCTCTCCCCCATCTCATTGGGGAGGGGGTGAGGGAGCGAGTGGCTGGGTGGTGTTCAGCTCCCTGCCCAATGAAACCCCAACAATGGTAAAGTAACTTGCTTCTTTAGAGTTGGTAGATGCACAGTGTGATCCATCAAAATTGCACGTTCTTAAAAATTCATTCTCTTTCATTTTCAAACTTCAGTGGGTGTTAGAGAAGGTGGGAGCTGTTATTCTGCACAGTATGAACCTCTTGGAAATGCAGACAAAGTGGAACAGTTTAGGGCTGGCTGGGTTAGCTACAAACCCCCATGCAGGTGGAAATGTAATCTTGCCTCTTGTATCTCCTGCTGATCTCTTTTCTTTATTTTGCTCTTATTTCCCCCTCTCTGCTTCCAAAGTACACACTGGTGAAGGTGAAACAAATATTTCCTCACAGTTGACCTGAATGAAGGGAGCCACATAGTTTTTTGGATTCAGTCTCTGCAAGTGACTTCTGTTAAATGAAAAGACTCTGTAATGCTGTCACAGATCATGTCCTGTAGCTATAAGGCAAGGTGTTCACTAGAAAAAAGAATTTCAATTAAGGAAGAACGGTGCTTATACTGCTGAATATATGACAGAAAGCTTAGTCTGTCTTTTGGGGCTTTTAAAAAAAATTTTTATTATTTGTTGTCTGTTTTGGTTGTTTTGGGGTTTTTTTCTGTAAAAATGGATTTTTGTGACAAGTAAAATTTTTTATCTTGCTGTATGGCAAAAGTGAAGAGCAGGGGATTTCAAATTCCTTGTGCAGGCTGCTGGAACAAAACAACTGAAACTAGTCAGCTTGGGAACATCGTGAAACTTCACTGGGCATTCTGGTGATCTAAAGATGCTTGCTGTGTTCTCCTCCTGAAATGACCTTACAAAGAGCTGCCAGGAAGGGCATTGTTTCATTTTAATTTTTTCATTTCATTTGCTTTGAAGATGGTATGTTGCAATATATTTCTTGTTTTAGCGCATGGGGAGGAATTGCAGGTCTTGAAAGCTGAATGTTTTACAAAAAAAAAAAAAAGCAAATGTGATAATTTTTTAATGTTATTTTTAATTATGCATATTGTTACTGCTGCAGTTCTAAAGCTGATGGAGTTAAAACCAACATATATTGCTCAGATTGCTCATCACCATTTGCAATGGTTTGATCCTGAACTTTGGGTACACTTGCTGGAATTTTGTTGGTGATAGAATGACACAATCATGGTGCTGAAGTGACAAAAGCTCTGATGGTGCTTTTGTCCTCACCTGTTGACGAGGCTCTTGGTCAGCTTTTGTTTTTGGACTGCTGTGAAATTCCTCCTGTTTCCTCTCAAAGCACGAACCCCAGTTCCTGGCTCCATCTTTCCTCTGTGAACAAACAGTTCTCTCCTGCCTCTCTTAGAGCACCCAGCCCCATCCTTGCTCTGCAGGCACAATGACAGGTTTGAGAATTCCAAGTAACTTCTCTAATAAAAGTAAAGGAAAAATCCCCCACAAAGTAGAAGTTGTTCTATGTGTCTCTCAGTTTAGGCAAGAACTAGTAAAATGAAGTTGCATGATTCATCAACGTTAGATTTTTTCGGATTTTTTTCCTCAAATTGAAGGCTGTAAAAGAATTTTCAGGACTGGTTGTAAAGGCTCAAGTGTTCTATCTCCAAAATGATTGAAATGCTGTTCAGTCTCCATTACTTTTGTTCATTTGAATCTGCCAATACAGGTGCCAATTAGTGCTGCAGATGGTGCAAGCAACCAAACGGGGCCACCAAAGGGTTCCCTGTATCAGTGAAATATCCTGACTTTAAATGGGCTCCTGGCTCTTGGAGTGATGGTGTGACTCCACAGCGAGTTTTACAGAAGTGGGAAGCCCTGTGGTTCTATTACCTTCCTGAAAATTCCCTTTTGTGTATCTTGGAGTTAATAAGCTCCAAGTTAGTAAGGATCTCTAGAAAAGTTTCAGAGAGTTTGCAGATGTCTCATTAGTACATTGTTATAATGATCCCTGACAGAGTGCGAACAAAAGAGTTCTACTTTCTTAAGATGACTTAAGTCTGGTCACTTGAAACAGTGTTTACTATTCAGTGATGTGTCATTAGCTATGCAGGACTAATTTTCCACTTTTTTTCAACAAGTCGTCAAATGATTGTACATTTTGATTTTCTGTTTTCTTCATCCTTTACTGCAAAGATTTAAAATGGAAAATCTTTTCCTTATTGAATACTTAGTGTTATTTTTTTCTCTCTTTTAATGACTTTAATGAGAGGCCATCCCTGGTAGCTGCCAGAGTCTCCCACGCCTCTGTTGGGATGAAGAGCTAGGCCAGCTTTCCAGGCTTAGCAGTAATCCGTTTTTCATTTGGCCACTTCAGCCCTGGTGATGGCTCTGTGCCTCTATCCAGGTGCTGCTTGAAGCTGGCCCTGTCCCAGCCTTCCTGCAGCAGTGTTGAACCAACAGAGCTCTGTGTTTTCTGACTGAGCAGCTGCTCAAAACCTTGTCCAAGACCAACTCTTCATCATTTCTGCAACTTAGCTTTTCCTGAGGCACACAGCGCTGTGAGATGTCGGCCCTTCAGCCCCTTGAGGTGGGCTTGGGTCTGTTTCCCTCAGGTATCAGGTAAAAAACCTGTAGTCACCCAGGATGGTTTTAGCACCCCTGAAATGCTTACAGTGCTCTGTCTTTTTGGTGGAGGTGGGAAGGTTCTGTTTCTTTGTGTTTAATTATCACCAACTCCTGTTCAGTCGAAGCCCTGGAGTGGATTTGTGTTTCAATGATAGAATGAGGGCAGCAGTTGAAAGCTACAGAGACTTGGTTTTTTTCCCTCTGTGGACTTAAAGTAAACGACCACATGTTTGATAGGGGAGCTGGTTCTGTCTAGAATATAAAATCACCTGACAAGAACCTGTAGAGCTTAATTTCCTTTAAACTGTTAAATGGAAATCTGAACATGGGAGAGAGTCCGTGGAAGACGCATTAAATGAAACACTTACCAGCAGAGTACCTACAAATTTGGGACCTAATAGATTGTTATCTGCCACGATTTAAAATCCTGAGACCAAATAAAATTCGAAATGTGGATTCTTATTCCTGTGTGCAGCATGAGTAGTCTTTGCTAAAATGTTCTCCGCATAATTTAATGTTCATCCTTTTAACTTTGAAGGCATATTGCCAAAGAATTACTCATACAGTTAAAGAAAAAAAACTAAAAATCAGTGAATGTAGCCCATAAATAAGCTACACAGAATTACTTCCCTTTCCAGATTTTTCAACAAATGATAAAGGATATACTTTTCAAAAATGCATTTACCAAAAAGAATCTTTTCAAATAATTTCTCATACATACAGCTCTGGCTTTTAATGACTGCTGCAGTAAGCTTGGGAAATTGCTTTCACTCTATTTTAAGAGCATTTTTACGTAAGTGTTCTTACTGTAAATTCCATCGGTGCCTTTGGTCCTGATTAGTGGCACTTAGTGGTTTAGGTGGAAATAATGCACTGGAGTTGGAAAGCAAGTTCAATAAAGTGAGAACTGTCACCAGTGGTGTTTGTTATAATTAATATGATTAGGGACTATATATGATGAGCAAGATACCATAATAAAACCATTCCTTGCAAATTTTTGAAGCTGTTTACTCAGGAAACTGTTTTTCTTAATGATAAAGGACTCATCACTGGTCAGCCAGTTGTCCTTGGACTGAAAATTTGTATCATTAAACAGAGATGAGGCATTCACAGCTTTTTTTTTTTTTTTAAACTGTGTCTCATATTTGTTTGGGGCTGAATTTTGTGCTACTATTCCTAAAACCACTTTAAACATGCTCAAACATGAATTTCAATGAACAATCCCCAAAATGTCAGCCTTTCCTTTTAGGGACTAAGCAGACCCCAAGGAAAATTTCAGTGTTCATAGGTGCTGTGGGAGTGGATCATCCTTGGTATTGGAAAGTGTTTCCCAATGTGAGAAATCAGTCTGGTATCTCAAAAAACTCAACAAATAGAGATTGGAAAAGAACTGATACTACAAGTACTATAAAAATAATGTGTGAATAATGAATATTATTGACTTCATTGAATTTAATTTCGGTGTAAGGGAGATCTTAAGCACATGAATAAAAATACTTATTTAATGGAGAGAAAAGCGGCAAAATAGAGGAAATGGTTTCTCTGTTTCTCCCCATTAAGAACACTGAAAGAATTTAAGATTGGTGCAAAGAGACAGTAATTCAGAAATACAAGGCTTAAATAATTTCCAAAGCCTACACATTCCTCAAGTTTTGATGTAATTCTTCCACAACCACAAAATAGGAGCCTACAGAGGCAAGATATTAAACTACCTTGAAAAATACTAAGCGATGCTCCATATAGTGGAAAGTGAAATAAAACTGCAATATAGAAATTCTGTATTGGCTGAGATTGGATGTTGCTTTCAAAAGCTGCATAAAATGGAAGCCATTAGCTTCTATTTGCATTTAAGCAGTGGAGTTGTAAAACCAGAATGATATAAAATGGTAAATTATAATCAGGCAGGTGATGTTACATGTTAGAGGAAGATGGTTTAGTTTGAATACAATGTTTGAGGAGATGTTTTAAGAAAGTATTCATGGCAAGGGTAATAAAGTATTGGACTGTTGAGATATGAAGGCATTCTTTTCAGAGTAAGAAGACTGCCCCTGGAAGCAGACCATTTTTTTTTTTTCTTCCCTGAAATTTACCTTCAGGAGCTTGAAAACACTTTCATTCCACTGAAATATTGCCACTTTTTCATAGAAACTCATCGTTTCTGTCATTTGTTTGTAGTGTTTCTCAGTGCTTGCTATTATTTACTTGAGAAATCAGGGGAAATCAAAATTATACATAAATGGTCTTTAATACTCACTTGGATGACAAGCCTCTTTCTTTTTTTTTTTTTTTTTTTTTTTTTTCCTCCTTACCCTGTAAAAGTTTTCTTCTGAGAAAATGGAACTTCAAGCATTTGCTCTTTCCAACATATAATGGGGCTTTCAAGTTGTCATGTGAATGACACGAGCTGCTGGAGGACTGCTCTGGGGGAACAGGCAAAGTCACTGCCAGTGACAACAGAGCTCCCAGCAGGCAGCACAGGTGGGTGGCACTCGGAGGATGAGATGTTTTTGAAGTAGGATCTACATCTTCTAATTCTGTCTGATCCTGCCTGCTGGGGTCTAGGACAGGGACAGTTGGTGTTTAGATAATTCTGTGTAGTGATGCCATAGATGTACCTTTGTCACCATCAAGTCAAAAATAAGTAAATACCCATGGATACATTGAAAATATAAAAATATGTACAATCATGTGCACAGTAGTCCAGATTTATCAGCCAAATGAGAAGGTTGGGGCTGCTCAGCCTGGAGAGGAGAAAGCTCTGGGGAAACCTCAGAGTGCCTTCCAGTGCCTGAAGGAGTTCTAAGAGAGATGGAGAGAAACCTTGGACAAGGGCACAGAGTGACAGGACAAGGGAAAATGACCTTAAACTGAAGGAGAGCAGGTTTAGATTTAGAGATTCAGCAGAATTCCTTTGCTGTGAGGGTGGGCAGGCCCTGGCCCAGGGTGCCCAGAGCAGCTGTGGCTGCCCCTGGATCCCTGGAGTGCCCAAGGCCAGGCTGGATGGGTGTGGGAGCAGCCTGGGACAGTGGGAGGTGTCCCTGCCATGGCAGGGGGAGAGGGGGCTGATGTTTAAGGCCCTTTCCAACCCAAGCCATTCCGTGATTCCATGTTCAGAGCTGCAGTGCAGGAACAATTTGCACTTGTCTCTGGTTCCCCACAGGCAGCTCAGCAAAAACAGGCTGAGAGGACAAGAGCCACCAGGAGAGAGAAAGTCAGATTGTCAGGTAGGAATAGTGGGGAAAAGGGGGACACAGGAGTTCCAGCGGTATAAACAATAATTATGTTCACAGATTACTGCACTCACAATTCCAGTTATACTCTAGTTTCCCACTAATTTTGATGCCAAGCAAGCAGGATTAAATCCTTCTTTAAAAGTATCTTCACTAGGACAGACAGTGACATGTTCCCGTGTGACCAGCATCAACTGGAAAATCTTTTTGCCAATGATTCAAGTAATACTAAAGGTAATTAATAAGGTTGGGGTAAAAGAGGTATCTGATTCCTAACAAAAAAAAGTGTTATAGTCCCATGTTCATGTTTTATAAGTGCATTCTGAATATGCAACCCATAATTCAAACACCACACTGTTTTTAAGCTGTAAAATCCTACGCAATGCCAATAAGTGGAAAAATATGAATCTTAAAATTATATTCTGATATTTGTGTTACAAACTTGAGAACTCATAGACCTGTTAAACTGAAATATCAACCTTTCAACAGCAAGCACTAGTAATAAACTGAAATATTTCAGTAACTGTAAACATAATAAAAATCCTCATCATGAATCTCAGAAAAGTTCATTTGATGAAACTCATAACAAACACACTGAATCCAAAGGAATGAATCTGCATTACTGATAAAACCTAGCTAACTTTTTTTTTTCCAAGTGGCAAGGAAAAAAAATAATGTTTTGTTAAGGAAGAAACAGTAAAAAGTAAAGGTCCAGAAAAATACCAAGATCTCTGTAACTGAAGTTCACCTGAGCTGATAGAAATGGCTCCAAATTGAAGGTACATTGATGAGCCTTTTAAGACTGTGCATTTATTCTTTTGGCAGTATAAGAGTTGCTTAATTATTGGTGTATTTTGGTGACAGAGTTAGTTGATAGCTGTGAATTATCAGGGTTTGTACTTCAGTTTGACCAAACAAACCATTTGGGGCTTACAGCTATTTCCTCAGTATCAAATGGGGAAAGAGGATTAATTTTAAATAGGGTTAAACTTTCAATGTCGAATTGTTTCAGTTACAACAGAGAAGAAACTTGCTTGGCTCATTTAACCTAATTAAAGTCAAGACAATATTGTAATCCTTTCCTGAAAACATGGGAAAAGTTGGTGTTTGTAATTCCAAGAATGAAGTTTTCATATTTGAGCCAGTTAAATGTGAGAAGGTGCTGCTGTGAAGGAAATGTGTATTAGCACAGAGGTGCAAACCAGCTCCTGTCTTGGCACCACCCTTTTTCCAAGTGCCACCTTATGCAGCAAGCGTAGAAAAATATAGCAAATACTTTTCTTAGCCACACAATCTTGTGGAAGAAGCAGATTAATGACAAGCATTTTCATTACTTTGAACACTACTAGTGTCCATTGTGGACACACTGAAGGGGTCCAGCCAGATGGCTCAATCCTGAAATCCTGGACTTTGTGACTGCTCAAACAGCCTTGCTTTCCCATTCTCCCTTTCTCCCAGAAACTGTGCCAAGGTTCTCAACAAATAAAGTCAATTCTGGAGATGTTCCAGGAGGCAATCAAACTTTGACTGTGACCATTAGCAGCTATTGTGGTGAAGTGGGCACAGCTCTGTGCAGTGAGACCCTGCAGCTGATGTCTGCATTTGGGGTGGGAAGGCAACAGTCACTTAAAACTAGTTCTGGGTCCTGCAGGTTCAAAAACCTTATACCAGTGAGGGTACATCAGATGGGTTAATTGAGCACACCCTCTGGCTTAATTTAATCCAAAAGGAATCCAGACTAAAGTACTTGAATGCTTTAAATGATTTAAATATGCCTGCTGATGGGAATGCTCAGGAGGTACAGTTCTCACTCCTGTGAAGTAAATGCAGTGAAATAACAAATACTCTGGGATCTCTGGTGTGTTTGACACCTTTTCCATGGCCAGAGTCACAAATGGTAAATGCAGTTGTTGCAGTTGCAGTAGTGTGAGTCTGACAGGAGTGTGGATAATGTTCTCCATGTCAGCCACTTGGGGTTTTTTAATGGAGCACCTGCTGTCCTGACAGTTCAGGTAAAAGCATTACTTGCTCCAGAAATCACCCCAGGGCTCACCAGCTGTTCTGGTAGTGTGAAACTTGGTACATGGCTGCTTGCTTTTCTGTTAGCAGAACGTTTCTTACTGGATCATGTGGAGATCTCTGAAAGTGAGCTGGTCCTAGATGCAGCTAAATACTCTTTTAATAGCAGAGATTTAGGTCTTTCTGCTTTGGTTTATGTCCTTAGTACATATCTAGACAATTTCCTTGGATTTAAAGGAACAAAACATATGAATAAGTAAATTCCTCTTTTTTTTTTTTTTTTTTTTTTTTTTTTTTTTTTTTTTTTTTTTTTTTTTTTTTTTTTTTTTTTTAATGCTTGTATTTGCTTTCCTAGATCTGCTCTGCTTGGGAAGGAATTTGGTCTTGACCCCTCTTGGAAATGGAGAGTTAAGATGCCACTTTGTATTCTCCAACAGAGTAACATCTGTCCACTGATGACAGCTCCATCAAACATTTTTGTATCTGTTTGCTTCAGTTAGGCAAGTCAAAATTATCAGCAGTGAAATGTTCTTGTTTGTATTCTTTTTAGTCCTCTGTAGCAAATACTAAATGTGCTTCTTCCTTCTTGGGAAGCTTGTTGTTGTTCTGTTAATGAGACTTCACACATTAAAGCATACTGATAAGAGCATAGTGGAGCTAAGATGACACACTTAACATTTTTCCTGTTGCTAGGAAGTGAAGAATCTCCTATCTAACGTGTTGATTTTCCTTCTGAATCTATCCAATGTATCCCGTTAAAATTTTCCTTCATTTAAGCTGTGAAATCAAATTCTCACTTTCTAGAGCCAAAAGCTGGAGCCCATTAATACTCTGAGTGAGCTTAAACCCATAGTTTTATAATTGAATTAATTTTAAAAGGTAAATATACTCATTTTTCTGTAGTTCACAAGAGGTATTTTCCCCCTGCTGTAGTGTGTTATCTGCAACATCATTTAGAAGATCTGATTGCTTTGCTGCTTTTCCTGAAATGACAGATGATTTTGTGCAAGCTCTCAATTTTCCTTCCCAATTCCCCAACTTGAGGATTGTCATACCAGGCTTTATTGCTTTTGCAATGAATTTTTTTCCTTGGGAGGTACTATTTTGAGCACAGATTTTCTGTAACAGTGGGAATTATTATCTGTGACTAATAACAACCTCTGTGGAGCTTGTTATACAACGAAGGCTGATCATGTGCTTGAATATATTCATGTGATTGCTTGAAGCTATGAGTAGCTTAAATTTCTGTAAGTTGCTGCTTTATCAAAAATGATTTTTTTCCCTACTGAAATAAGGTAAATTATTAAACGATTTCTATTTTAACTTAATTTCAATAACACTTGGGTGAACTTTCATGCAACAATCTAGAAAAATGTATGAATTAACAGTTGTTACTCTGGTTCTTGAACCATTTTAATAGAATTTTAATTATAATTTGAATGGATCCTTCTATTGCTAAACTATGTTTCTAAAATAATAATTCTTCAGAAGTGCTCCATAGATATGCCAATAACAAGATATCAGTAGAGAAGATTTTGCTTGGAACCCACTTTTGTTTATTTATTTTTTAACAGCTCTTGTTTGGTATAAATGTTCTGGGAATTAATTGTCCTTTTGGGCACAGAGTGGAGCTCTCTAGAAGATCCATGGCTTTGCAGGAAGATCAGAGTCAGGATGTTCTTTCTTCTGACAGAGTTGATTTTTACATTCTAGTTCCCATTCAAGTGTTTGTGTAGGAGTAAACTTGAAGATAAGGCAATCTGTAGTAATAAAGAGTACAGGACTGGTGGTTGTGTAAACAGAAAGTTTATTACTTTGTTTTGTGTTGATTTTTGTTGGTAACAAGATGATATTTAAGGTCGCTTCCAAGCCAGGCCAAATTTGTGATTCTGTGATTCTGTTATGCCAAATTTATGCAGTCAGTAGACATGTCTACTTTGGTTTTGCTTCTATTCAGTCAACACTGAGGATGTGAAATAAAAGTGCAAGTGAACAGCAGAGGCTTGTTACTTAAAAAGAGCCACAGCTGAGATTGCAAACCAGGCGTCAGCAGTGAGAGCCACAAGGAATTTCTGCATTGGGCAAGTCCAAAACTGAGGATGCTGGGGGCACCCCCAGTGCTGGAGCCATGTTGGTTTTCTGTAGAAATTGCATGTGGGATGGATTTGATTTATTCTGGAGGGCCTGGAATAGTGAAGAAATGCTAGCTGACTGTCCAGCAACATTTACTTATGACCTTGTTGGCAAGTTAGGGGAGGACAATTTCCTGGGCACTGTCACCTCCTTGGGTGCCTAATGCTGTCCTGGGGGACGGGGCACAAGAGTGTGTGTGCTGGGGAGGGGGCTGAGGGATGGGACTGCAAGCAAAGCAGGGAAAGTCATTAGAAAATAAGAAATTTCTTCAAAAAACACTGTGAGGATCTGGTTGCCATTTGAGATCTGTCACTTCAGAATATAAACACAGCACGATTATTGGAATTAAAGTGTGTTTCTACTGTGGAGAGAGAAGCAAGGTCAAAAAGCAGAGCAATTTGAATTGAGCAAGTTATACAATGATTTTTGAGAAATGCTTCATGACACATAGCAATCAAAAAAAGGCAGTTGAAGAAAAGAGCCCAGGGAAGAGGTTGTAGCTGTATATTCTTAACTGTATGAAGTTGTCAAATAGCAGAGTAACTTAATTTTAATGAAACCCTGTCCTGTGGTTCTGTCACAGTACTGGAGAGAGTAAGGCAAAGAAAGCCATTCAAACATTGACATTTTATTCCAAGCTAAGGATGATGATGAATTCCACTTTGTGGTTTTCCACACTTTAAAACCCTTAAGCTAGTGGATACATATGGACCCAGCAGAGCTCTGCCAAGGCTTGGGTACGAGGCATCATCTGCTGTGACTCACCCTTGCTCCAGCAAAGATGAAATCTGACATCAGCTCGTGCCCCTCAAAGTGACTTTAAAAGTGTTTTTATAGGCTTCTTTTCACAGGGTCAGCCACTAAAATAACTATATCTGGAGTGCTGCATTGATTTGGATGATTTTGGGTTTTTTTTTTAATACTCTTTCAATTGCCTTGATTGAAAAGTCACTGGGGAGTGAGTGATACGTAATCTTGTCAAGCTCTTGTCAAGCAAAGATAACTTTTAGTTGCATTAATGCCAAACTGATGGCTTCAGCCTGCTTCTCCTGGCTCAACTGGTTGAAATTTAGGAAATCTGTCTTCTTGCACAACAAAACAAAGTCTCTGTTGACTTGCAGTGCTGCCAGGAGATGACAGCAGCAAAAACTTATTTTGACTTTGTGGGACAGCAGATGAGGGGGAAGGCCCGGGGGAATTTGTCTCCTTATCCCAAAGCCTTTTTTTGCAGAGATGCCTTGCAGACCTGTACTGGTTATGAATTTAGGAGGGAGACTGCTCAGGCACTCTTATGACTTGAGTTTCATTTATTATGTGCTATTTTGATAAATTACTCATTGATGCCCTGAGAGTATTTTCTCTGATCTGTGTCTGTTCTTTTGTGTTGTTCAGATTATTTATTTGAACTTCCTTTTGTCTTTAAATCCTCAAAATGATAACACACATTTCATCCATATGCATTTTTAATTCTTTATCTCACAGACTGATAAATAATCATATTGTCAAATCCTGCTTGTGTTAGTGTTTTTGAGCTGGTGGGAGTACTTTGGATAGCTCATTAAACTTAATATATAGGAAAATTTATTATAGATAAGGAGAACAATTACCAGAAACTACATTATGAAATGTTTGTCAAAGTTGAGTAGCTTAAATATTGATGAAGTCAAACAGAACAATCAATGACAGTTACTGAGCTGGATTCTGGAGCAGCAGAATACAACTTCATTTAACATCACAGTCTCTCTCCCACATCCTACATAAATCATGGAACTCATTCAAATTTATTGGGTTTGTGTCTAGGAAACCTCACAAAATTTTCAGAAACCTGGTGAATTTGTCAAGTCAGTACTTTCATGAGAGGCCAAAGACCAACAACAGCATTCCTGATTTGTTCCACACTTGTGGGATAAACTCTTCTAACCAAGCAGTGATTGCAGTTCCCGTGGCTTTGTGTGGGTTTTCTTTTTTCCTTTCCTAATGTTGCCTTAAACAGAAGTCAACTTTTGTGTTTGCTAAATGAGTCCTACAGCTCTGAAACACTTGACTCGATCTAGGAGCTTTCGCTTGATTCTCTCCACAGTTGTGGTGTTATTTTCCTTGTGTTTTGCAAAGGTAAACTGCAATTCTGAAAGGGAGCAATTCCCTTCCCACCTCCCCTGCCTCCAGCCCAGCAAATGCCTTAACTGGGGGGCCAGATGAGGGCTTGTCAACTCATCTGCTACCTACCACTTCTGGATCTTTAGTTTATTTTCATTTTACTCAGTAATGCCTAATAATAAGATCTTAATTCGAAATAAAACATGCATTTGGCATTGCAGTTATTCCAGTGTGTTGAGGAGTCACAGTTTTAAGGTTCCAGACACCGGGTAGTTCTGATTTGTGTCAAGTGTCCTCTTTAGGTATTATGCCAGAGTTCGGACTTTTTTTATGCTTGCACTCCTGGGAATAAAAAGACAAAATATTGTTTTATACAAATACACTTTTTAAAAGTTTCAGGTTCCCAGCATGCAGCTGGGGAGTCTGGTCTAATCCCTGTGACTGGTGTGTGGAGGGGTGAGCACTGCAAAAGCAGAGAACACTGGAAATGCATTTCTGCATCCTGTTCCCAGCACCACCCACCCCCCCCAAAGGAAAAAATATAACACTGTTTCCATGGAAAAAACAACATGATAGAGGACTGCTGGATAGCCAATACCATTTTTTAAAATCCAATTGGTTGCAGCTGTACTGAGAGGGAACAAATGTTTTGCTGCCTTTGCTGCCAAATAATAGATTATATTTGGAAGCATAAGACTAATGAAAAAATACAGTTCAGAAACAGAGTGATTGCAAAGCTTCAGGCATAAGAAAGGAAACTGTTAGCTTGCTTTGTAAAGCAAACCTCAAAAATTTAGGGTTTTGGGTTTTTTTTAGATGCAGTGTAAAGTTATATATGATGTTGTTTCCTGAGGATCCAGTTTTTCACCATGGCAGTGATGCCAAGCTTCCTGCTCTCTGCTGGCTATAATTTATCTAGCTACCAGCAGCAGCCATCTGCCTGGGAAATCATTAACCCAGGCTGGGGTGGAGGAGGGCAGCAAGGTGGGAGAGGGAATTGTGCTGTGGAGGGATGGCAGGCACGGTGTTCCTGCTTCTCTGGGTGTGTCCCACGCTCCCCTGGCCGAGGTCACCTGTGTCCCCTGTAGAGTGACTGTTTTGGGCATGTGGAACACACCTGGCTTAAGGTCTGCAGAGGATCAGCAACTTGTACACCTGTGGTGAGGTTATCACAGGTGACCAAATCATTCAGATGTGTAGGAGCTGTAGTTTCATTATTTGAAATTATTAAATATGAGAATCAAAAAAGAAAGAATAGTTCCTCTCTCAAGCTCCTCATAATCAGACATGGAAGTTGTGTGTGCGCCATTAAATCTTGTTAGAGCAAACCAACAGGTTATTTACTTTTCAGTCATTTTCTCATTGTCATGATAGGAGCATCGATTTGTATCTTTTAGAGATCTGTAACTGCAGACTGGAGCTCAAGTGGCACAGGTGGATGGGAGCACTTCTTCAGTGCTTCTGTAAGAACTGGGTAAACTGAATCAATAATGCCATCTGACAGAAAGGAGAGAAGAAATATCTTTACAACATCAAGCAGTGCAATCTGATCCACGCTCGGCGTATTGAGCGACTCATCAAATCTCTGTGCAACAAGCAGGAATTGATTTTACAGTCCCTGCCCACCTGATGTGAATGTGTGTATGCATCACTGAGGAGCATTCATGCAAACTTTTGTCTGCTGAGCTGGTGGTAAGATTTTACTAAAACATGCTGTAGTTCACGGGGGTTTTTTGGTGTTTGGGTTTTTTTTGTTGTTTTTTTTTTATTTTTATTTTTTCAGCTTGCTGGTGATGAATGATTTAGGAATTTAAGCCCTCACCTTTAGAATTCACCATCTGTTACTGATGTCTCCTTTAGCAGCTTAACTCAGTATAATTCAAATTGCAGTTACCTCTGACCTAAGAACTGTGCGTTACTACACCAGCAGTATCCTTAAAAAGACTTATGCTTTATTTCCTGTTGGGAATATGTGCATCAGGCATTTTTTAGAGTGAGGAATTAACTTAAAAGATCTGGAGTGCCTGGGAGTTGGAGGCCAAAGATGCAACTGCCTGTTGGTTCCAAACAAAGATGGGATCAGCCCCTTTCCAGATCAGCAGCTGTGGTCAAGCTGAAGCCTATTTGGCAGCATGGTTTTAGGGGGTTTAGTAAAGGAAATGCAAACTTTCCTCCATCACAATGAAGCAGGTTTTATACCAGATGTTGTTGGGCATCATGGAAAACTTGTTTATATAAATAAAAGATATATTCGTGGGAAAATGTGCTACTTTCACACTTTTAAAAGCTAGTGTATACCTGGATTCTAAAGCTTATATTGCTCCTAATACATATGGAATTACTGCAAGTTGTATAAAACAAGCATAAATTGTGTAAAATACATATATTCAAAAGAGGATAATGATAAACAGAATTCCAAGATGTTTTTGGTTTTGTTTTTCACTTGGACACCTTTGGGTATGGATATTGTGCTACATTTTCCATTTTGGACACACTTCCTAAACTGGAATTCAGATGCTGAAAGCTTGCCTGTGCAAATCCTTGATTTGATTTGTCAACTATTAATAGTATATTTTGGAATCAATTTATTTCCTTTTAGTGAGTGTTCACATGAAAGTGAATTAGTTTAGTGATATTTTAATTTTTTCAAAGATATCTTCCTACTAGAGGGCCTTCAGGCACATGCAGTCCTAAATGTGCAGGTGTTTAGCAGAGAGAATAAAACTCCCATCACAGTGCAGGTGTGCACAGCAGGTTTATCAGGTGAGGTTTCTGTAGAACATAACAAACTGTGTTTTTCTGGGAGTTTGGAGGGAATTGGTGCTGTGGCTCTCTGGCTGCCCTTCCTCCTTGGCTTTCTGTCCAGCTGCAGGGCTGTGCCATTTTGTCAGGGCTGATGTCTCCCTGCCCAGTTCATTTTCTCTCACAGATGGCATCGGTTCACCCGCCCTGCGAGTGACAAGTGACACCGTGGCAGCGGCTGTGCCAGGTTGTGAGAGTTCAGAACGTGTGGTGCAGCTCTCTTGTCTGTGCCTGGAGCAGCAGGGGCTGAGGTGGGTCACCCAGGGTAGCTGATGAGGCTGCAGGTGCTGCTGTGGGTGCAGGGGACAGGAGCAGTGACATGGTCCCCACGCTGCCCCTGATCACGGCTCTGTGCCAGGGAGCGCAGGGCTGACTCGTGGGCTGACGTTGGCATGCTGGCACACAAACAGTTTGCAAAAGGCTGCCAGCTCTGTCTTGCTGTGCTGCATCTTTTTGCCCAGAGCTCCTGAATTCCTTTCCAGTGCTGGCAGGTTTGGTGGAGCTGTAACCTGTGCATCCCACAGCACTCAGCTTCTTAAAACTGCGAGACGTGCAAGTGTCTGAGACCTTTTGCCTAAGCAAAAGATATTCTAAAACCTAATGTGAAGATTTGTTCTTTTCATTTTGTGCTGGTGTTATGATAGGCAGAGAGGGGAAAAAAATGTGTTGTGAAAGACCTTCCCACCACTATCACCACCACCCAGACTGTATTTTGTCTTTCCTCAGGATTTTCTGTAGGCAGATTCAGAGCTGGTTTGTTGGATGATAGAGCAGCTCTCCATTTGTGCTTGGTAAGCAGGGAAATCAATTGTAATGTGTCCATATGACTTAGTCTGACCTTACCTGCACTGCACAGAAGGAATAGATTATTCCATGATAGATGGAATGAGACCTCAAAATAAAACTCTCACACACTGGTCATTTGGGCTGCAATTTGGCATATCTTTTTTTCCTGATGCAGGTGCTACTGGCCAAAATCTGCTCTTCAGCTCTGTATTGTGCTGCTTTTTCTACCACTATCCCTGGCATGCAAGTCCTGAGGCTAACATCCCTTGGAAGTGCATGAGAAATGTTGAAAATACTCATACACAAAACATCATGGGCATCACAAATTATTTTTTTTATACTTCCCCTTCTGTAAGGACCTTAAAAAGTCAATTTTCCTGCCCACACAGTATGTTGTTTTTCTGAGCCTGCTTTCAGTTGAAAGGGACATTCTGCAGGAATTTCACTTCCATTTGTGTGTCTGCTCTCTGCAGTGACTTTATTGACTACATAGAGAATGAGATTTTTTTATTATTATTTTCAGTACTTCCTTCAAGAGCCTCTTCTGAAGCTTGGTTTGATTTGGAGAGGGAAAAGGGGTCAAGATAGCAAAAAACTTCCAGGTAAATAAGCATATGTTCCTGCTTGCAGTAACAGTTCTCTAGAATTTCTTCTGATTTAATAAAGAACTGGAGTACTTGTTTTTTATTTCCTGGAGTATTTGTTTTTTATTAATTTATTAGATATTTTAAATTAATTTATTAAGCACCTCTCATAGTTTAAATTGACAACGGTTTTCCTGGTAGAATGTAAGGAAATGAAGCACTCTTAATGTTCTGGGGTGAGTTGGAAATTCACCTTAGAGTTCAACAACTTGAACCCACAGATGAGATATGGGCATTTTTTTTTCACTATTAGTTCATGTTCTTGTTTCTCTTAAGCTCTCCAATTAAGCTTGTATAAAAAAAAAATATCCCTGGTACAGAGAATAAAGCCCAAACCATTCAGGCATTTGAAAGGGTGATGGCAACTGGAAACACCACCTTTTTTTAAACAGTATTTTGGTTTTGTTTCCCCTTCCCACATCCTCCAATGCAGCTGCTCAAAGGTCTGTGTCCAAATATATAATGGAAACAAATTGCCAAAGCACAGAACACCCATAAACCAGGGTGTTTTTTTGCTTGGGGGCTCTGAGAGATGAGTGTTGAGGCTCCTGAGGATAAATGCCTGTCTGAATTAGCAACCAGGCAGAGTCAGTGCAGAGCAGCCCGTGGTGCTGAGGGCCACGTGTCAGCAGAGAGCTCCGTTCTGAGCAGCTCTGCTTGCAAAGAGTTCTCCTCACACAAATGAAAATGGTCATGACAACACACCCCTGATAGGAAGAAATGTGTATTTTAAGTAACCGTTATAAAAGAAACCTTTCTTTTGTCTGTCGTTCAAGTTTTTGGTGTTGCAAGTCGGTACCAGTAGCTTCTGGAGGTGGTTGCAGCTACTGAAGAGCAGATAAATCTGTTTTCCTGCGTTTTCCAGGCAGACAGGAATCTCTGCCAGGCCAGCCCTGAGCCAGCAGAAGCTGTGGCAATATGGGCAATATGGAACAGAATTTGATTTAATGTTAGCATGCCTTTCTGGAGGTTTATTGACTTGATTTCACTTTTGTGCTAAGTTAATCCATGTAGCTTCCAGCTGATCTGGAGTGATGAGTGCTTTTGTCTACAAAATGCTTTCCAGACAGATTCCTGAAGTTGCCAATAAACAGAACCACAGGTGAAAAATGTGACTGCTGAAGGAAAAGAGTGGTTGAAAAGGTGATTGTTAGAGGTTGGAGACCCAGAGAAAAGATTGAACAGAAAACCAAATCAATTTAAAAGCAGATTCAGACCGGCACTGGGAGAAAATAACCAATTCCAATTTCCAAAAGGATGCCAATGGTCTTGCAGATACTCAGTGAGAGGACTTGGCCAATCAGAGTTCTGGGAGCAGAAAAGTCCATTGTTTATAGGATTATTTTACTATCCAAGCATCTGTGTATTGAGCATTCTCCATCTTATGCAAGGCTGAAAATCCTTTTTGTGCATTAAGCATGAAATAAATCTTGCTTCAGTGTTATAAGTAGTACTTTAATACTGTTGCCATCACTAGGCAGAGGTCTGTGCAGTGGTCCAGATTAAAATGGTAACAGAATCAAGATTTGCTGTTCCCAAAGCAGGGTCATACATAAACCTTTTCGCAGCAGGGATCTGTGGTGTTTATTATTTGTCCCCTCTGTAATCTTCCACCAGTTCCACCATTTTAGAGAAATATTCATGTGGTAAATGGGAACTCCTCCCTCCCTGGCCCCATCCAGTAGTTTTTAGTGAACCAGATACCTTCTTTACCGTATGAGATTGCTAGAAAATATGAGCTACTTCTGACACACAGGTTCATAGTAATATTTCAGAAAACATCCAGAATTAACAGCATCATTTGTATGAAGATGTGACAGGAAAAAATTTATTATGTAGAAAAATTACACATAGAAAATATGTCTTTTGTGGCCTTGTTTCTTAATATTAAAAAAAACTTTATTTCACTGTTTTGATTGTTTTGAGCAACATGATTAAACTAGAATTTTGCATATCACAACTATAGCTTTTACAGTATTTGGAGGGATGGGGTGAAAAATGTGCAAGTCAAACCTATCTGCCTTGGACAAAGGGGAACAAATAGATATTACAGAAGTAATTGATAAATTGGGCTGTTCATTTGGATTAGTGACAAATGGCAGTTGAGTAGGAGTCACTGCAATAAATCCAGGGGGACACTGTTCAAAATACCGTCCTTTACTACAAACACTTTATCAATTCCTCAGCATTACATTAGATGTAATGCTGAATAAAACCAATCTGTATTTGTAACCTTGGATTAGAAGCATAAAGATAGTGCTGTTGTCACCATTTATTCCTGGTAATGCCCACACTGCCAGAATCTGATGTGGCCAGAACTTAGATGTGTCTGTTCAGCTCTTTCCTGCTAGAAAGATCCTCAAAATATATGACATAGAGCACAACAAATCTTCCTCTCTGTCTTCTGCTTCTCCTCCTGCATCCTTTTAGGGCAGGTCCTTGCTCCAGGCCTGGTTTCAAACAAATTTTTCATTTCAGAAACACTGCACAGAGCTTGGTGTAGTCACAGGGAATTTTCCTGGTGGCTGCTGAGAGGTGTGTGTTTTACTCCACCTTTCCCAGGAAGGGAAAGGCACAGTCCCTTCCCAAGCTGCAGGCTCTCAGCACCACATTGTGACCTCCTCTCCCAGCAGAAGAAAGCAGGACTGACAGAGTGTCTGGCTCTTGTTATTCATTTGTTTCCCTGGAACAGCTGTAACCCTGGAGGCCTGCCCTGTGTCCTTCTCTTGGAATGTAACACTCAGAACAAACTGTCCTGGTTTGGTCCATTTTAACATGAATCCATCTGCCATTCAAGAACAAGAAATGGATAAACATCTAATGAATGACAGTGGTCAGATACTGGAGGTGAATTTTAAATGAAAGGAATCTGAAACTAGCCAGGCATTGCACAAAGAGCAATGTAAGATGAATCATTTTCTCTTCTGAGGGAAAAGACAGTGTCTACAGGGAGAGCCTGGCCTCACTGCATGATGGGGTCGAACCAGAATGGAGAGAAGAGAGAAATTCCTCAGGGTGTGCTTTGGCAGAATTACTAAATAAATATAAAAATGCACTGGGTGGGAATACTTTTCTCTCATACAAATTGTTTGAAACATTCTAAGGGGTTTTGGCCAACTTAATACATAATCCTTTAACATCCTCAGCCAAGAACGTGCTTTAGCTTCTGTCTTGTTAGAAGATGCTGCTCTGTTCACAAGTGTTTCCTTTGGTTTGGTGTGACACTTTAGTTTGGATGTGGCATTTGGGGTTACAGTTCAGGGGTGATTGTGGTGCTACTGGGTTATGGTTGCAGCAGATGATGTTTAAGTTGTTTTTGAACCTTGTTGATTCCATGATTTGTAATATGTAAGAGTGATGCATAGTGGCTTTATAATTACGCGTAGCAGTGCACTAAATGACAGAATACTCCATAAACACTGGCTGTGGGTTTATTAGATGCCTTATTATTTACAGATGTATCAGTTTTTTAGTACTGTGTTGCTTAATCCATACGTATTGTGGTTTTTTAAGTGAATTACACCTTGGGGCTGCAATTACAGAAGGAGAGTCAGACCCATGAGGAAGGCTCTGTGTTATTTGGGCTGAAGGTGCACCTCAGGAGTGATGAATCCTCACAGGTCACTCCCAAAGAGAAAAGGTCTCTGAAAGCAAATAGTCACCATGCAAACAGGCAAGACTAAACCAGTACATTTTTTTTAACTGCCCAAAGAATTATGAAGAATGATGTTTTTACTCTAAAAAGTGGGAGCTCAGCTGGAAAGGAGATGTTGCAGTTTTATAGACCAGAGTGTTTGTCTGCTGATGTCAACACAGCAAAAGGTCTCCAGTCACAGCAATGAAAAATTGCACTGGCATTGTTGTCTCAGTTCTGCATTAGCATCTTGGCTCATCATTCAGAGATTTGGAGCAGAGAATAATAGTTTTCTCCTTCAAGTTAAGGTTAAAGAGCACATTCTTAACACAACTGTTTCGTATAAAATTGATTTCATTCTGGTAAATCTGAGAATAAACAAATCCTATCTCTAGCACAATGCCTGTAAATAATTTATTTGAAAGCATTTACACAATCAGAAAAAACCAGGGCTGAAGGAGGAGGTCATCTAATCCATTGAACTCTCTCTTAAATCTTCATCTCTGCTTAAAAATCTCAGTGCAGTACCAGAAACTATTTCATTAGAGTGGTGTGATGCAGTTCTTCACTAACTTATAGTGAAGAGTTGCCTATGTCTAATTAATTTCCCTGGCAGTAGGGAAAAGTCACCAATTTAGTCCTGTTCTGTGGGCATGGAAGTGAAGTTCTCCTTTTTCTCCTTTCACCTTGCTGGGAGTTTTTGTTACATTTTGAAGTTTTTTTAATGGTAATTTCAATCTAAAAACCGTAAAGACTTTTATATCTGGTGGTATTTCACCATTTGGAGTGATTTGTGTTGATGATTTTGTGTATCTGTGCTCAGCTCAAGCTGGTTTTCATTTTTTAATTAATTATTTTGATTATTCTTGTCCCATCTGGGCAGTCCAGTACCAAACCACTCTTTTGAAAAATGATGCAAATTATAACCACTGCTCTGGAGGTGTGTTAAAAGTAAAGATGGAACTAATTTTAGCTGAACAAAGGGAAGATGGAGGAGATTGTGGAAGGTGTGAATGTGCTCAGAGTATTTGCTGTGAGGGAGGAAGGCATTGTAAATTGGTTCATGTGTGCTGTACCTACTATATCATCCAGGAAATGCAAAAGATTATGGTAGAAAGCTGCTCGATATGTATAAAGCCCCAGCAAATGTTTTTTTGTCTTTAACACTGGTGCAAGTTGAAAACTTGCTGAGCAAAAATATTTAGAAATAAAGGCAACAGAGCTGGCAGCAGCTCCACTGCTCGAATCAATAATAAAAGGATAATCTGTCTTTCTTTGTGGTACACAAAGCAATAATCTGTTGTTCAGATTGATTAAACGCCTCAACTCTGCTTCGATTATTAATCAATCTGCAAACCAGCTTATTGTGAGTATAATACAAAGTACTAGAGATTATGGATAATGGTGATGGTGGTAAGAGCAGGAGGGTGGGGGAGACTTTTCTCAATCATGGGAAAAAAATGGAACTGAGGTGCGGTGGAGGGTTTGTGGGGATGGTTTTTTTGTTGATTTACATGTGAGAGGCTTGACTGCAGAATTATAAAAGGGGTTCAAAAGGTCTAGTTCATACAAGTCACAGGGATTTTGAACTCTGATTCACAAATGTTGGAAGTGCCATTGACCAGAGAGAGAAGGAAGGTAAAATACGAGACGTAAGCTTGGCTAGGAAAAACCTGACCAGTTAACTTTTGGAAACCTGCTGGTATATTTTTTGCACTAATGATTTATTTAATTTCTTTATTACACTAAAGCTTGTTTGAGTAGTGGGCTAGCCTAGGCTTTCAGCTTCTGAGTTTTTTAGGTTATGAGAAAAAAACCCTCCTTTCCTGTATATTTTGTATCCTATGTCAGGGGTCAAATTACTGCCAGTGGTTTGTTGATTTTACTGACAGGTTAGCTGCTGTTTTAAAAGGCAGTGCAAAGAGTCAAAATTTAACTTGTCTAAACAGCTCCTTACTGTCTGAAAGGAGGAATTTGGGTTTTGCCTTTCTTTTTCTTTTTTGATTTCTGTTAAGAGGTGCAAAAATACCTGTTTGACTGAAATTTGTAAATCACACTTTATGAAATACAAAAGCACTTAAGGCCCTGAGCAGTAACCTTTAATTTGTCTCTTTTGAGTCCAGAGTTGGACTGAATGACTTGCAGAAGCCCATTTCAACTCCTCTTACTCACCTTGGTCATCCAGCCTGGCAGGACTCAGAGGAAATAAATTATTCTCCCTGATGGGAACAGATCCATTCTCTGTACCCTCTCTCTGAGGATTTGCACCCATGCCATAAATGAACGTTTGTTTTGTTCCATTCTTTTAGGCTGGGGTTTGCAAACTCGTGTTGGATGTTCAGAACAATCTTCACCTTTTGAACAGTACTTGCCTGCATGATTAATGTTGGATTATGCTGACAGCATAAATTTAATTGTATTTTCCAGCTTGACTTTTTTTTCCAGTTGTGTTCGAGGTTTAGATTTTGGGGTTTTTGTTTGTTTGTTGGTTTTTTCTTTTTTTTTTTTTTTTTTTTTTTTTTTTTTTTTTCTTTTTTTTTTTTAATGGCAGGATGAAATAATGAAGCTGATGATAAAAATGCCTATAAAAATTCTGGCAAATTTATTACAGAACAACATGGCTTGATTTCTTATTTTTCTATCCATCTGGTCATTAGGCCTTTCCAACTGTCAGTGTCTAATATAATCTCCTTTAGTAGCAGCATATAATTAGCTTTATGCTGATCAGAGGCATTTGGGATGGTGGTGGTAACATTCAAATCCGAATTTCAAAATCCCAAAGAAGATAACTCAGAGACATATGTCCAAGCCAGCACTTACGACTTTTACTCCTAAAGTCTGTAACTAGTGATTTAGGCATGTGAGCTTTGAACTGTGGTATGGAAATTTATCAATTAAGAATCCTCAGGCGTTCTGGCAGCAGAGTACAGATGTCTCTCCAAATGGTAATGTGGTAATATGTCACTTGCCCCCCCACCCTTATACAGCCCTGTTACTGCTTCAGATATTTAATTTCTTCTTACTTGTCTAGCTTTTCATTTTAAAAAGGTAGTGAAAGTCTTGCCATTGTGCCATTAGGAACAAATTGTCTTCATTGTTAAGCTTCATCCAGAGCCCTGTGTGCACAACCTTCACACACACGTATTTCACAGAAGTGTTTCCTTAATGGCTGTTACAGGAGTGCAATTTCCTAGTGGGTCTTTTGGGAGGTGATTTTGAGGTGAATTTGTGTTACTGCACCCATCTCACACATGTTTTGCAAATATAGCGTGGTTGACATTGTTAGGCAGGCCAAAGAAGGGTGATTTAACTGGAACTAGGACTTCATCCTAAAAGCTCTTGTTTCTCTCAATTCTTTTAGAGAACACTTGCTTTCAGCAGCTCCTGTTCCAGAGGTGTTCTTGCATGTGGAGCTAGACAAATCAGGTATTTGATCATAAAAGCCCTAAGTATGGGGCAGGATTTCAAACACTACAGAAATATATTTATTGACTAGATCTAGCAAATTCTTTGGTTCATTGGAACATATTGGAACACCAAGCTCTGTATTCTGCTCTGCAGCCAGCCAGAATGAACCAAGCAGGGCTTCAAAAAAGGAAATACACCTTGACAAGTGAAAATTATATCTCCTGCATTACGGTTCTTTAAAGCTGGAATTGTCTTTGAATTTAGGCTTTCAGTTCTTCAATAAAAGATCACAGTTCCCTTTTTGTTCTCTGGCACTGTAACCCATTTGCGGATTCTGTCAACACCCCTTTCAAAAACTGCAGAAATCTGTTAAGATTTGTAGGAGAAAAAAATCTATACAAGTTACCTTTTGCTCATAACTTGAAGTGCACAGCCAGAGCTTCCTCCAAGGAATGTTTCACTGCTAGAAAAGGAAAAGCAGGTCTCTTTCCATATGTTCCCTATTGAAAGTAAGTAGTGGTAAACTCTAGGGTGTATTTTTGGCCTGTGTGTTTGCTCAGGGACTATTCTGGTTGTCCTCTACTCTGCTCTAACTCACCAGAATGTGAGGACACATCTAAACTCTGACAGATACTAGGAGAGTCCATGCAGCTCCTGATAACTGGATGTCAAGCACATTGACTTTTCCTCAAAGAGATCTGCCAAGATTCATTGCAGGATCTGTTCCTTACCTTCCTCCTTTAATTTCCTGCATCATTTAAGCAGTGTTTTCTGTGGCAGAACTGCTCTGCACATCAGTGCTTCTCTTTGTATATTTGTTAATAAATAGTGGCTTCTGCTCCATGAGGATTCTTGGGAGGTGAACATAATCTCTCCAGACTTCAGACACAAACTAAAAGCAACTCCCAGATGTCTTAATAAGGAACCAGAACCTGTTAATGATGTGTGGGAAGCAGCCAGTCATTCATGTGATGCCTCCCCTTTTCTCCCCCTGTTCCTAAGAAATGTAGTTTAAGATTAAAATCTTTCTTCTTTACAGTCATGTTTCTGGCTTCTCCCAGGAAATTATCTCAAATCAAACTTCCTGGTACCTCAAACCACCTTTGGACAAAGTGTAATTTATGTGTATAGGGTGGGGAAAAGGGAATGCTACAGTCTAAAGTAAATTGAAAATTTTATGTACACTGACATAGAAGAGCAGGTAAGAATGTTTTATGTAGAGCTGAACTCTTTAAAAATTGTACTAAATATTTTGAACTATTTTAATGCATGCACCAAGATCTATAGAGAAAACTATCGAAATATTGAGACCTTACAGGGATCCTAAAAGGACTTGCTTTCAAGCTGAATTTAACTGAGTTGACTCCTAACTGAATTTGGTTTTCTTTTTTAAATTCCCTACTGTGAAACAAAAATTTAAAAATACACCTGAAGTTCTGTCTTAGAATCCTTGAAAATATCCCCAGAGGTCAACAGAGATTTTCAATGTGAACATAATTATTGATAATTTGAGGTATTTGAGGTACCCTACAAGACCATAAGGGGAAACTATAAATAGGATAACTCATCAAAAAAGTCCATTCTTATTCAGCAGAACAGAAAACTTTCAGTAGTGTAGAGATGGTAGGAAAAATTCTTATAACAGAAGAATCTTCAGTGCTAGTTGGGAATGGGATATATTTTAGCCTTGTTCCATTAACAGTTCTTAAGAAACAAACAAAAAAAAAATCTGTTTCAAAACTCCATTCTATCCTCTTTACTGCTGTTCTTGGCATTATCTCTGATACAACTATTAATTGGATCTTTGGGGGAAGATCAGCAGAATTTCCACTGCTCAGCAAAACCAAGTGGCTACAATTTAAGCTGTCCTAGATCACTGTAAGAATATCAGCCATGGGAATTTCACCCTGAAGAATAAGACCTCTGTGAACCTTTATCTTGTGGCTGTCCCACGTTCATGCATTTTGCCAGTGAAAGAAATGTGTGACAGTGTTACGTGGGGTAGAAACAGGGCTGAAAGAAATTAACCTCAGTATTGGTGGAAGTGAAAAGATGCATCACTTAGAGAATGTAGTTGTTGAAATCACTGCAAATATGGCTGATAAAAGTAGAAGAAAATGGACGCAAACATTAGTGAACTCCAGTAGATTATTGATTTCTCTTGAGCAGTTTGACAGATAAAATGGTAAAGCAAAATGTTCAACTTCAAATGCATCACTTGAAGAAAATAGGAGAATGTGGCAGGGAAGAAAGGAGATGATGAATGTGACTATGTTAGAGAG
This sequence comes from Cettia cetti, assembly GCA_013401135.1. NCBI lineage: Eukaryota > Metazoa > Chordata > Aves > Passeriformes > Sylviidae > Cettia > Cettia cetti. Next base: position 54,354 of record VZUI01048122.1, on the reverse strand, counting down.
GAGAAAATGCAATTGTTCTGCATGAGGTGTTCATCACTTTCCTTTTTGTGTTCTACAGCATTTGATAAAGGTCCATTTAGCTGTAGCAGGCAAAAATCATGTTTAAAGTCTTGGTTCAGGGGTCATCTTTCAAAGCATTACCTCTTAATTGTATTAACTTCTGTCTGGTTCTGTACAGCAGTTTAATGTCTGAGGCTTCCAGCAATTCTCAGGAGAAAGCAGTGAGGAATTTCACTCTGAACAAGGAGATTGTGATGGCTCTCCATTCCCACCATTGCTGAACAGCTTCTAGAGAAATTCTTCTGGAGATACTGGTCTTAGAGGAGAAAAACATCTCTTCAGAATAACAAAGGAACTGCCCTCGGAGGGTTTCTGTGGTGTTACCACTGGGAGTGCTGTCATTAGGTAGGAAGGGGGGACAGCAGACATGCTTTATGGTGCTAAGTCATGGGTGTTAGAGGTGGAAAGAGAATAAGCAAAAATGCTACATGTAGATTTTTTGACTTTAAAAAATGCAATCTTGCCTATTTACAAAGAATTCACCAGTTTTGTTCCTTGAAAATGTTGATGAAAAATGAGGTGCAGACGAGAAGTGGAAGAAAGACTTTTTCTGGGAGGTGTCAACCTCTCTAACAGCACCTTCACCAAGCCCTACAAAATGCTCAGTTCGTCTGAATCTCTTCTGTAGCCTTTAGCTTTTTGCTCTAACACACATTTATATGCACAGTACCATCCAGCAAAGTTTTTCCTTGTTTCTGAGTTAAATTACCATAGCAGATTTCCATGTGCTTTTGGAAGGTGACAGAGACAGCAGTTCTGTTCTCGAGGCAGGTTTCGTGAAAGATCTTTACTATTTATTACATCTATTCCCGGTGGAAGATTACAATTACTATCCCACTTCCAGCAACTCTTTACCTAAATCCTGACAGCTCTTAATTATGTGTGAAAGAAGAAGTTACATGCAGAGAAATTTCTCAGAGCATTACCTGTAAGATGCATTCCAGCCTAGAACGTCTGCAGCAGGGCCATTTGTCTTGTGCTTCTCATTTGGTTATTTTTGCTTCAGGAGCTGGGAGACTCTGCCTGACTTTTGATATCAGAATTTGCATTGGGAAGGAATTTCTTGCTGCTGCTGCTTTCCCAATGTTGCTCTCTTCCCCCCCGCTTTTTTTTTCCCTCTCTCTTTTCTGTTAGTCAGATTTGGTTATGTGTTCCTTCCTTTGAATGAGCCTCTTGCACTCTACTGCTGAGTTTACTGCTCAAGTAAACACAAAGAAATAAGTAAGAGGCTTTCAAATTTCTCATCAAGTTTAATGTTAAATCTTATTATTCAGCTACATAACTTTATTACCCTTCAGTTATAAATGTTTTATTTTCTGTTTAAGTATTCATTAGCAAAAATGTATTAATGTCTATACTCAGAGAATTGCACCACAATGAAAGTCTTGTTGGAGTTGATTTCCAAATTAATTTCAAGCCTGCAGAAGCTGGCATTTTGTAAATGTCCTATTCCAAGTCATACTAAATCCAAGGTTTTAAATGATGCCCAGCTTCCAGACCATGTTAATGAGTAAAGATAACTGAGGACAGATGTACAGATTCCTGGTCCAGAGTAGGTGTAGGGTGCTGGCAACTCTGCCATTTAATGCAGGAGAAATCTGTTGCCAAACAAAAGCAAGGAAAATCCAGTCTTCCAGAAGCATCTAGTTGGGCTATTGTGAAAAGATTTGAGTGCATGATCCATCTTATGAGATTTCTGTTTCTGCGGGGAAGTTGGTTTTTGATGCATTGATATTTCCAGAGAAACTGTTTTCCCTAAAAACTTCCAGGAAGCTCTCCATTTTTACCACAATTAAATTGCATTTATGATGGGTTATTATTTCCTGCCCAGTCTCTCATCATAGAGGTTATTCAATTATGGATGGTCACTCTGTGTTTTAATAATTCTTTCTGAATTTATATTTCAGCATGAAACTTAAGATGGCTTGAACTAAACCTCATTTATTAAAGGTAACCTTAACAGCACAAGATATGTTAAATTATAAAATGCAAAGCGTTCCAGGAAAGAGATGATCCTTGGGGATTGTAGTACTAACTTGATTTTGTATATTGAGTGCCATTGATGGCTTCACCACTCCCTAATCAATGTGCTACAGGAAACAGCCACATGTGTGACAGTAGTTTATCTTTGTTTTCTTTTTCTGCTATTAAACCATCAATAGAATTGTCAATAAAGGAATTGGCCACTTGTTGGAAAGCTCCCAGCTATGGTATAGATAGTAGGGAAATTTTCCTGAAGAAAGCCACTGGTCTCCCAGCAGCATTAAAAGTGGAGTTTCAAAGAGCCATGTAAGCATTTGTGCGCTGCAGTTCTTCCACAGCAGGGCCAGGCTTTATAGGGACAAGGTCACCCTGCTGTCCTGGGTGGAAGGGGAGTGCCCAGCTGCTTGGGGATGAGAATTACAGGGCTTTTTCCCTGCCTAATTAGCAATATTACTTTCTATTTTGCACATCCCTCTGCATGTATTCGGAAGAAGTCTGCAGGGAGCTCATTATGTTCCCAGCCTTGTAGTTACAGGCTTGCAAAGCTGTACCTTCAGGGGGGTGGGAGGTGCATTCACATGAAGGAGTTCCTTATCCACACTGAAACACTGCTGAAAACTTGTAGGAACTCTGTAGGATGTCTCCTGTGGGGCGTGCTTTATCCTGCCCTGTGCCTTCCTGCAGAGAAGCTGTCCAGATGAATCTTCTTGACATATTTTCTCTTGGAAATAATGGCTGAGGGCAGAATTTTGGCTCAGATCTCATCTGTTAATGAGTCTCTATCCAATGAATGGGTTTGGGGAGAAAAAGGAGACAATGAAACCCTGCTTATCACCTCCTTAGCATGATTTTTCAGTGCCCAGTGTGGTTCCATTCTCTATCAGTACAGTTTAGTCTGAGGGATTTTTGTTTTTTCTCCCCTCTTTGGTGGCGCGTGGGTGAACCATGAGAGAACCCCATTCCCAGCACTCTGCTGTGCTAACACACTCCAAGCAAGACAAGGAGTTTTCAAAGGAAGGATGTAGGGCAGGAGCTTATGAAACCCCTTTGAGGACAGCAACGTGAACATTTGTTGTGAGAATGGCTGTCTGACTCCAAACCCACTTTGAGTTTCTTCTTCTGAAGGCTGGATCCCTAAATCAGAAAAGACGGCCCAATGTACCTCAAGGAATTATTTTGTGTAAGCAAGATAAACAGTTTAAGCTGAAGGAAGTATTGTGCCATTATTTCCTGGCCACCATGGAATGATGCCAGAAGCTGCTCCTTGAAAATTCTGTTAATCTTTACTCAGTGGGGATGTCACTGTGTGAAGTCCCAACTGCTCAAGTTGATCAGCACTTTAAAGAGAATTATTAGTCAGAGGCTTATAAAAAGATGCAATACTTCCCCCCGTGGATGAACTGCACCCTTCTTACTCTCACTGCCACAAGATAAATGATTTTGGATTTGTATAATTGTCTGTGGGCACGCACTACACCCCATTATCTTGTGGAAAAAGTCTAATTGAAGTGATCACAGACAAAAAATGGTGTTATTAACATAACTTTCACTGGAATGCACATGCACTGACCCCAAAATACCCAGAATTAAAAGGGCAATTTCATTTAACAGAGCCTAGTTTGCAAAATAATAGTTTTTACCAGCTACAACTGAAATATTGACATTAATATATATTTTTAGGCATGTAAATGACATCAGCATCCCTGATAGCTGTCCGGCAGGAAGTCAGATGGTTGATAGGGAAAATGCAAGTAGCAGGAGACTATTAGCACATGCTGTCCCTTAGACTACCTGCATACCCCAAGACTGAAAAATTCAGGTAACACCCAGTACTGCTCCTGGAAGATGCTTATTGTGTTTTAGGAGACAAAAATGAAAATTTAATTCATGTAGGGAAAAATAATTGCCACAGGTCTGTTTTGTTTGCTCATAAAATCCTTTGATATCCTTGGTATTTCTGGTTTTATTTACATGAAAGGCTTCTGTGGGGTGTAGAATGGTTTGGGAAGCTGGTGAGAAATACACTGTCACACGATGCCTGAATTATTATGCAGATAAAATTTACCGAATTCCCTCCTCCAGTTTATCCTATTTGGAAAGATACATGAGAAATAAATGGCTGGTTTTAGTGGAAGTAAGTGCTACTTCATCTGGAATAAGCATCCTGTCATTTCAAGATTTACAGCAGTAGCCATTCTCCACTGCCTCTGCTCAGCCTTTTTCACTCTGTTTCTTCTCTGCTTTTTAATTGCATTTCTGAGCTTTTCTCATTTCCTATTTGCCTACTGGCTTGTTTTTTGTTTGGTTGTTTTGTTGTATTTTTTTTTTCCCAGATAATCTGGAAGGTGAAGAATGACCAGGCAGAACTGAAAATGCCATTTTGTTATGCTTAATAGCTGATTAAAAACGAGCTGGCCCCTCTCTGGTGCTCACGCTCAGATGCTCTCTCTTGGGTGTTTGAAATTGAGTCATAATTGCTGATGCCAAAAGCTGTCAGTACAACGGGCTAGGAGGCAGTCAGCTCTTCTTAGTGTTATATAAAGTTGTCATTTTGGAAGAATGAGCAATGATAAAGAACTGTTGCAGTGCTTTTGCCCGTTTTCACAGTAAACCATGCTGTTCGTGTTGCTTGTCTTGGTCTCTTCTCTGATGAATTCATTTTCTCCTGTAAGGAAGGAATTCAAAACAAAGCCATAGGAATTTAGGCAAAATTGAGGGGAAATAGGGCTGCATTTTTAGAAATATTTCTATCAAACGTGCTTGTTCTTGCATGCACTGTAATAATGTATAAAAAGATTTAAGATTTTAATGTTAAACATGAAATTGAATGTATTCTTTTATCGTGGCAGGCATATTAGCAGCTCTAGCTGTACATTTAAAGAAAGAAAATTCTGTAAAACCTTCTTAGCTCTGTATGTAATACATATATTTACAACACAAAATGCTGACTTCCCTAATCATGAGTGATTTAGTGAGCAATATAAGGCATATTAATATTTATAGTGTTTGAAATCTTAGCAGAGAATGCTCTCACTGGCTTCTGCAGAATTGATGTTTTCAAGTGGACAACAGTATGTCTACTCTGAGAACTCATTTCTTTGCTTTCTCATTAACATTCAAATTACTTGCAGGATGATTATTAATGAAAATGGACATTGTACAATCCAACTCTGCAGCCACTATTGCTTTTCAGTAAGCAGTAATTTACTCTTGGCTCTCTGTAACCTACAAGGTAATGAAACTCTTCTGAAATTCTGCATTTCATAGCTGTAGCTGCAAATCAGCCTTTAGAGTCCCAGCATCTGTGGGACATGTGCTCATGCATCCATTTGCTGAGTCTGTGTTCCAGATTTCTGATTTGCCTCTTTCACTGAGGGAACAGCAGCTTTTCTGAAGCTGATCTGCAGCAGAACTGGCTGCTTCCTCACCCAGTGACTCATTGTTTTGTGAATTATGCTTTAAAAATTTTACAGTGGACAACCTGTGCCCATTAAACAGACATAACTTCCCTGGGTTGCTCATATGCCTCCCAGCGCTGTTACTTTTCTGTTGTTATCTGACTGCGGCTATCAACTCCACAGACATTAGGGTAAAAAAATATGTTCAGCTGACACACCAGCAGAAATTCACCTGACTGCAGGTCTGTAAATCTGCCTTATAAATGCCTCTTGTCTTTATAGAACACTGAGCAAAACTAAAAAATGGGCAAATTCTTCTGCAAGGCAAGAAATGCTAAAGCAGAGAGAGGAAGGCTTATAGAAAAAACATTGGATGCATCTGTTGACAGGAGCTGAAACTTTGTAAATTAAAATAGGAACACGAAGGCAAGTGTGTTCTTAGAGATGGCAGATTCTCAATAAGGAAATTATTCATTATCTGCACATCATGGCAAACCAGTATCCAAGCAAACTGTAGCCAAAGGACCTGACTTTCAGCTGTGGGTTTCTTCTTCTGTCAAGTAGTATAAATAATATTTAAGTGATGGATTCTGGTGGATTTTTTGTTTGGTAGGTTTGGTTCTTTTTTTCACTAATAACCAAAATAATGGGGACTGGCCACCACAAATTGGCTCTTTCTTTCTATTTTCTATCCAGGTTATGTTTGATAATTTGAAATTTAGATTTTGCGTCTGGGCAAACCATGAGTTTGGAAGCAGAAGAAAATAGTTTCTGTGTTTTGTTAACCCCATTCCAAACATCCTTAGGTACAATTAGATCAGACATCAGAAATTAATTATGCTTGGCAAGGGAGCTTTGACATACTCCATGGTGTTGGAGGTAAAGCAGTGAAAATCTGGAAAATCTAATGGCCTTGCTCTGTAGTACCTTAGGGGAGCTGGATGTTGGCATAACAAAAATATCTTATCTCACTTTTACTTATAAATCTAGCTTGGCTGGACACTGTGTGATTTCCGAACGAGAGGACCTTGCTGTTCTCAGTACTTTGAATTCCATAGAACCATTTCCCAAGACTTTTCTAAGGCAAAGGTTTTCCTTTGTTTGCCCTGGTTTTGCCTTCTGCTCTTTTCTTCAGCAGCCTGTAGCTCGTTTAATCCAAGAAAATTCACTAGAGCCCTAAACCTACCACTGTAAACTTACATTTCCATGATTTTACCTCCATTTCTTCTATTTCCTTTGCTGGTGCCACAGTTGCCCCTTTCCCCCAGCAGCCTGAGGGGGTGATTCTGGAAGATAAGTCCAGGGATAAACTCTGAGCTCCACCCTTGGGTTTTCCATCTCCAGCCATCAGCCCCGTGTCTCACCCTGCTGCCTTTGGCATGGAAGTCTTCCTGTCTGCACAAATCACAGGATACTCTGATTGCCAGGATGCCCTTGAGCTTCTTACAAAAGGAAAAGGGAAAAGCAGCACATGTTGTTCAAACAGGACAGGGGTAAAGGTCCTCTAAGAAAAGGCTCAACAGTCTTCTAGTCTACCAGCAGAAGAAATACCACATCTGGGTATTTTTCCATGGTTTCATCTGTCATATTTCAGAGTTAATTTGATCTATTTGTATTAGACTTCATTTTTCATGTTCAGCTTGATTTAAAGATTTTGGAGGAAAAATATCTTTGAAGGCATATCTGTTTTTTTTGGTTGTTTTCCAAGTTGGCTTCTGTTTTTGATTAATCTTCTGAGCAACAATATTCTGTTTTTCACTTGTGTGTGAAACTGTACACATGATTTAAAATCCTGAATCTGAGATGTTAATATTCAAAGCCAGACTTGTATTACTGTGTTTATGACATAAAGATATTTTCAATATGTTTGTACCAGTATCTGATTTTTAAATTACCTCTCTTTTTGCAGAGGAAAAAATATATAAAATAAAGAAATTTTTTGTGCTTCTATATTTAGCAATAATGATTGTGCTTATTTATATTCATAGATACTATATAAAGTTATTATTATTACTTTATGAAAAAGCAAGTATGCTTTTTATTTTGTAAGAGGATACAGAGTCACCTTTATTTAATGCCCCCTTCCTAAGGGGTAAGGATAACTAAGATGGGAGGAAGTTTTCAAAACAGGGGCTCTGGTGCTGTGCCTCATGTAATTTTAACCTTGAAGGTCAAATAATGTTGTTTTTGCAGAATTACAGCCACACGTTTGGTTCTCATATCTCCCATTAGCACTCTAGGGCTTCAAATCTTCAGTTTGGGGAAAAGGTGGATGAACTCTTTTTGCCCTTTATCCTGTGAGAATGTTTGATGAAGCATCTCCTAAAACAGCTTGAGGGTGAACTGAAGTCACTCATCTGTCTTCTTGCTCTGATCTGAACAGGTGTTTCTTAGCAGCTTTTTTTACCTACAAATAAATATTTGGTAGTGTTGGGCTTTGGTAGAATTCTCCCTGTCTTCAAAGGAGAGCAGCAAGAAAGACAAAATAAGAGGGGAAAACTATTTTTCTTTCCATTAAGAAAACAATCTCTGAAGCTGCATGTAATTTGTGGGCCAGTGGAAATCAACGTTTGACTTCCACAAAGCAACACTGCAGAAACAGAATTCAAGGAGGAAAGTCATGAGGACAGTTGATGGCACAGACAATTCTCTCTTTAGAACTGAGTGTTACTGCCTCTGTTTGAGGTTCTTCCTGGTTTCTCTATGGCTGACAATAGACGAGATTTTGTAATAGCTGAAGTTCTTTTGAGCTTGGGATTCTTAGACGGATCCAGCTCTCAGCTCTTCAGATGTTGTGTGACTCTGGCATTTCTTGGGGTTTGACTGCCCTGCTCTCAAGAGGTTTCTCTTCAAACCTGGCAGCAGCAGAGCACTGTTGACAAGGAATGGAAATTCTAACTCTATTTCTTTAAATTTTTCACTTGACTTATTAATATGTTTTCCCCCCACTCAATTAATTCTTTTCTTTGTAAGAAGTTGGACAAAGTTCCAAGTTAAGACTTTTTTCTTTTTGTGTAACTGTTTCTTTTTGGCTTGCATGAAAATAATTTTCTTAATAACGCCACAATGCAGAGCACTTGTACAAATTAGCCTGAGAGAGATGTGTTGAAATCATTGTGAGACTCTTGCATTATTTACATCATGACATTCTGTCGGTGAACTAATGCTGGAAACTGTTTATATTCCTGGATTTAACAAATATGTAAATCAGGTGCACATTTCCCTAGGAATGCAAATGTCTCTAATGAGGAAAGACAAACTTCAGAACAAACAAACAAATGCAGAGAAAATGTCAAACAGCTTGTGTGAAAGTGGGGATAGAAAGGAAGTGGACTGGAGATTCTGGGATGTAATCCTTGCAATCCTGGGACTGTTTAATCAGCCCATCTTGAGGCTCTGACAGATCAATTGTTTCTTAGCAGGGAGAGAGCCGGGGAAGGATGGCAGCCAGGCAGAGTTTTCCCATAAGAAGGCATGAAAATCTCTGGTTTTGCTCTTTGTGGCAATCTAGAGAGCTGAGAGGATTGAGTTCCACTGGCTGCATTCGTTAACTCAGGCACAAAACCACTCCAAAGGGCCCCAGCTTTCTGAAACACTTGTTTGTGTTGCAATAATTAAAATAGCTCTTTGATTCCAGTGTAGAGGCACAGAATGGGAATAGCATCGTGGTGAATTGGGTTTAAGTATTATAGAAGGATTTGAATGTCCTTCAGAGAAGCATTCAGTTCAGATTTTGTGTCAGAACTTTGCCCTGATTTAGTAAGGATGACTGATATCTTTGAATCACAATGCTCTGGATTGAGTTTATGCATGGTGGAAATGGTTTTTATTGTGCTATGTTTGTGCTATGCTTGTTATTATGCACTGCTCACTGAAAACTTTATCTTCCATTACAAGCTGAATTCCTTTCTGAAGAGCAATTAAACAAAATTTGCTTACTAAAATAAGACATCATTTATTTCAAGCTGGCTTCTATTTTGAATTTTGATGGCTTCCTGCTAAATATGCAAGCTTTCTTTTCTGTGAAATTAGCTCAGTATCTAAAAATCTGAGTTCCTTGGTATTTTGTTTTTTATCATGTAGCTTCAGCCCCCAAAGTTCTGTGAAGAATTATATTTCCCAATTATCAGCCATCTTTAAGAACATCATTATGGTGGAATTAGTCTGACTTCTCAAAGATCTATGAATTATGGATAGTGCATGAGTAATAAATGGAATAAAATGTTTTAATTAACATTCTTCAGTAATCCTTTAGCTGCATATTGTACGTAACTATTGCCTTCTCTGATTCCAGACTTTTAACTAAAAAATGTTCTGTGTGTCTGTTACTGTCAGAGTGCCAGTTGGATTCCATGCTGTGACAGCACCACATTCCTGATGCTCCTGTCTCCTTTGTCTCTGTCATTACAGGTCTGGCCTTGCTGTAGCACACCCTCCTCTGATTGTGCTGGTAGAGCTGATGGGGAGGGATCTTTAGAAGCAGAGCAAAAACCATCTTGAGAAATGCTGTCTTGAACTTCCCATGCGTTACTTCATCTGTCATGCAGACATGGATAAGAAAGGCTGGGGAAGTTCTCTGAGCAAAATGGTTCCTGATCAAATCTGTCCCAAGGCTGTGCCAAATCCCCACACCCCAGTGTCTGTGGAATGTCCACCCACGACCTGCAGGGGTGACAATTCCTTGGAATGAGGACACGAGGAGGGGCAGTGTTGGTAACGTTCTTCACCCCACTTCCATGTGAAGGGGGAGCAAAGCTCTGCAGCAACATCAGCCAGCCCAGAATTTATTTCTCATTTCTTTCTCAGCACTTCACATCCAGAAGCTTTCTCCCTTCCCTCTGCTGTGCAGTAACAGTGTGTAGGAGGTGCTGGTTTTGTGCTGTGTGAACTCTGAACCTCCTCTCTGGAGGAGTGAGGAGGCCGTAATTACTGTGAGCTGCTGGGCAGAGAAACCCTGATATTCACCAAACCCTCACCAGAAGCTGGACCAGCATCTTATTAAATTGATACCTCTAATACCTCTAATTACTGCCTTGGCTGGGTCTCCAATAGAGCAGGAGTTCAATGACTTTCTTAAAAATTATTCTTCACTACATACACATTAAACTGACTTTTAAGTAGTGTACAGTTGCTGTCAGCCAAAATGCTGCTCAGAAATCTGAACTGGCAGGTGCCCTTAAGTCCTGTTGATTTGGATTAACGTTTGAAGTACTAGCAGAAATTGTATTTACAGTGCATAAAAAGAACCTTAAAATGTACCTGCAACACAGAATATTGTTTAAGAACTCAGACCTCCAGTTGAGTATTTATTTTTTACCCTAATTTGGTAGAAAAATGTGAGAAAAAAAAAAAAAGTGTGACAAACTAGCAGATAAATGCATTGATAGTTTATGGTAGTAAACTTGTCTAGGGAGCAGAGTTTATCTTTGGGATTTGCAGCTTTACCAAAAAGAACTTCCATGTAAGGAATTCACATCCTTCACCATTTGTGTTCTGTTCTTGTATTCAAACTGCTCATTGTGAATATAAAATACATCAAAGTAACCAAAATTGGAGATTTGGAATGAAAAATTCAGGAAAGGAAAAATTACAACATTATTAAATAGCCTGCCATTGCATAATCTTTGAAAAAAGCTTCAATGTGATATTTTAATTTGAAACATTCAGATTTTTTCACCAAGATTTTTTATCAGTTGGTTGGAGTCCTTTGTGCCAGAAGCCAATGTGAATTGTCAGAGTAAGACATTAGTTATAAAACTGCAGGAGTCAAAAAGAGATGGGCAGCTTTTTTGTTCCTGTTTGGGATTATTGCAGTATATTCTTCTATATAGAAATATCTATTTGGTTATAAGTTATTTGATCTTCTTTTTTTTTAACTTTTCCCCCTTTTTTAGGCTTCGTGTGCAAAAATAGTTCTGTTCTTTTCAAGGGCAGTGGAAGTGAGTTTTTTTTTCACTTCTGAGTTTGTTGCTCTCTTTTTAGAACTAATCCTTACAACATTAGTCTGAATGGTTTTTCAGATTTAAAAGTTTTCTGGGAGAGTGGAGACAAGAAAGGCTGTGTGAGAACAAGGATTGCATGTTAGCTTGACTTCCTTATGAAATAATGATGATTTCTTTCCCTAAATACCTTCTGCCAGGAAGATTTGAGGAGGTATTTTGCAGCAGTAAATACAAACCCTCTGTGGGTTTCAGTTTCTCAGGTTTAAAAAGCCTTCACATGGAGGTGCAGCCTGATGGTTGCCTGGAGAGTGAATGCACAATAATTGGTACCAGGGAACCGGGAGACTGAAGGAAACCCTTCTGGTTTGCATGTGGTGGTTAACAGCTTGTTTTTGCAGTTGTTGGAGTTTTTGGGATGTTCTGTTGGTTTGTGAGTGCTTGTGCTTCTCCCTGTGTTGAAAATGGTTTCTGCTCTATCTCAGTGCTCTCTGTCAGCCTGAGCTGCATCAATTTCCTCTCACTTTTAGAACTTAAAGGATTTCTGAAAATCCTTCATTCTCAGAGATCAAAAGCTCCTGTAAACCTGGGTAAGTCAGCTGCACTGGAGCTGTTTGAGGTGATATTGGTTGACAATCTACCTCCCAAATCTCTTTCTTGCCTGAAGTGTCTGAGCAGTGACTAAAGCAATGCTACAAATTTGACAAGTATTCTCTTTTTTCAGCCAGGCCTTACCCCTGCTGCCTTACCCTTGATTCAGTTCTTCTCTGACCAATTCTTTTTAAGAAGTAGTGGCTGTTTCCTGATCCTGCAGATCCCAAGTGGTTTCAAACTCCCTTTTCTTTTCTTTTTTTATTTTTTTTAAAGAGTCATTTCTCCATGTTTAAATAGAAGCCAGCATGAAGAAGGTGGCAGTGCTTCAGCAGGGATTGAGCTGAACACATTTCCTTCTGAGTTCAATTAGCTCGTGCTCTTTAATTTGACTTGGAGCTATGATTACAATAACTGTAAGAAACCAAATTCCAAACTTTTATGTGACCCTAAAACACTGTTATTTTTCAAAAAACGTGGCTTTAGGTTGGTATTTTTGCTTGAAAAATGAATTGTGGATCTTCCCAATATTGAGATGTTCCCAATTTGCATGTCCCTGTCTTATTTTAAATGGTCTCTTGGGCTTTTGTCTGCTGTTTTACATGTAGATGAGGAACTCCTCCAAATGGTTTATTTTCAAATATGGCCTTTTATGACTGGATTATATCTATCCCAAATTCCTGTGGTGATTTAGCCGAGAGGGAGCACTGGGTTGTGCTGCTTTGCTGCCAGCACTGGCCCCGGTCAGAAAGCTGTGCCCACAGCCAGAGCCTGATTGCTCACTCTGTCATGGAGAAAGCTCAGGGAAAGACAAGCTTTCATTTGGGAAGCCAACAGAAAATCCTGTGTGTTCATCTCAGCTGTTCCTGTAAGAGCAAAATAATCCCAGAGAATCAAAGAGGAATCAGAGTAGGCAACCCACTGCTCGCCCACTTCATGCCTATCAGTCAGTTTGTGTGAGGAGAGAAATGATGTATGAAGAGTGTCTCCTCTGAAAAATATTTATGACATGTTCATTCCAGCTTGTTTTCTTGCTTTATTTCATTTTGTTATTTAAAGAAAAGACTGACATATTCCTCCGTGGCTGATGCCTTTAGGAATATTCTGGGTAGTCCCACTGATTTAAGATTTTCATATTAAAACCAAAAGTAATCAGCGTGAAATTGCCAAAACTAACCCACCCTTTCTGTTTTGGCTATAAAAATGCAGAATAAACAACTCCTGTCTGTCTTAAGCACATGATGGGTTAATTGCTCTTGAAGTAATCATTATCTTGCAAATACAACTTAGAGCTCTGGGGAAATGAAGAATAAAATAAATACCATGCTGTTATTTTTCTTTGTTATTGGAAGACATTCCATGGTGTCAATGCATGCAGAGAATGTTGGACAAGTGTTTAAAGAGATTAAGCTACTGTTTGGGAAGGATTTTCAGAGAAAACTGGAGAAGCTATTACACAGTGTGCTACTTCATGTTTTAGAAGGTTATAAAAACTCAGGGAATAGGTAACAAGATCGAATAAACAAACACTTTTATGCCTGCTGAACTGTGGGGGTGTTCGCCTAAATAAGAGAGACATAAGCTTTTCATTTTTAATACAAGTAAAATTTCTTTCAAGTACCACTTTTTGTGACATAACAGCTGCAGATCATGGAAAAATATGGCTGAAAGAAGCTTTCCAGCATTTTTTTTTTCACTTATTGCTCACCCAGAAGAAAAGATGAACTAAACTATTTGTGACTGATATTTACTCTGTTTTCTAAATATCCTTTTTAGCTCCATTGCCCTGTTTCTTTCCACCCTTTTTTTCCTCCTTTAAATTAAACTCTAAACCAGTTCACTGCACCAGGTTACAAACAAGTGATGATTTGGACATAAAAAGGGAAATTCATGAGAACCTTAGGGAACTTTGCAAGGTAAGTCATGTACATAGTAAGAGTTTGACATTTGCAACTCTGCCTTAAGGGGTATTTAGGGAGAAGAAGAAATTACTCCTAGAAATGTCTACTTTTTTATGTTAAACAATCTTTTGCTACAAACAAATGAAGATTTCTAGCTGTGTGTAGCATATGTCTAAAAAGGACCAGACACTGACAAAGTTTTATGAAATGAGTCTTCTTTGATTCTAGAAGGAAATAGGGATTGTGGACAAGCCCATTATGCTTTTAGTATCTCTCCCCATTTCCACACCCCCTCCCCAGTCAAATCCATTTTGGAAAATGTGAAAATTGTGGAGCTTGATAATGCTGAAGAAGTGTCTTAATAAAGTCACGTATGTGACCAACATTTGGAGTGTGTATGAGGAGCCATGAGATGGGTGAATCAGGAAGTCTAACAAAGCCACAGGAAATCAGTGGAGATACCAGCAGAAGGTGAGGGCAGTTTTGTGGGAATGGGACTGAGAAATGTTGGGTTTAAGTCCCATGTCCTATTGAACTGAAAGGGACTCTGGGAGTGTCTGAAAAATATCCCTAAGGTGAGGAATAAAGCAACAGAACAACTGCTTTAAATACTCGTGTCTGAAAGCAAAGAGTCTGAAGCAAGAGTCTGCCACTCTTGGCATTAAAATGGGGCATTTCCTATTTGAAGGGATTTCTAGGATTGTTAGCAATTACCCTGGAATGACTTGTACCCATTAGCACTCAGGGGTGTTAAATCAAGTGCAGTGAGCACCGGGAAGAGCGTGGAGCCCCAGGTCACTGCCAGTTTGTTACAGCATTAGAGAATGTCATGGTGGGTGCGTTTTTATGTCAGGAGGAGTCACAGAGTTAAGTAGGATAACATTACTGTGTCAGGATAGTGGCACAATAAATGCATAACAGCTGCTATTAGACACTGGAAGCACAAAATAAATCTGTTTCCAAGAACACCATTGTGAATGAGAAAGGAGAGAGGGAATTATCCCCTGGCTGGTGGCTTTTAGCATAGCGGGGTAAGCTGTTTTCCTCCTTCTTTCTGTTTCTCAGGAGTTCTCCAGAAAAGGGACTCTTACACAGAGATTGTTAGCTTGGCAGGAAAAGTCAGATGTCCATTTTCTGTTAAGTTTAACTCAAGATTCTGTACACTGTATTTATGGCAAATAAACTGGTGCTTACGGCAGATTTCCATAGTATTTTCTCTTGATAAAAATGTTGGGTTTTGCCAGTGTTTTGGAACCTCCAGAAAACCGGAGGGAAAAGGGCCCCGTTGTCCTGTTCTTTTACAATTCTTATTAGCCCTTTGAAATGTTTACATACTTGGAGTCAGTTTCACAAAGTTTCTCACGCATTTTCATGTAAACAAAAGAATGTTTATCTAACATTTTACTGTTGTTGATATTCCTCTGTTGGGGAGGAGAAACTTGATGAACTTCTGGTTTGACCAGTGTGGTTGGAGAGGTGGCACCCTCATCCTCCAATCCATGGTCATTGTCCGAAATCTATATAAACTGAAGTAACAAAATAAACACGCTCTTCCTTTCCTGACCTGGCGGTGTGCGTGTGTTCATTGCGTTTACTTACACACTTCCATTGGTCTATTTGTAATTTTTACTACTTTTTAATTGACAGCTCTATGTTTCAATGTTAAGCTACTGCACTGTTGTTCTTGATCCATTGCCCTCTCTCATTTCCAGGAACTGGATGTGTGAACTTGAAATAACATTTTAAGTGATTAGCCTTAATAACAGTGAGTTCCCTGTGTAAAGAGATTAAAGTCAGTTCATGTGATGCATGCTTTTGGGTTCCCACTTCCCACAGGAGCACATCAGAAGACAAGGTATGTTATTAACTTAACCAAGAACAATTTTTTCTTACAATTTTCCCATTCATTCAAATGGGACATGAATATTTTGTTTCCTAATCAGCACAATTACCCCGGAGCTCATGTTGCAGTGTGTCACTACAGTGACAGCTCCCCTTGAATGACAACTCCTATCTGTAGTGAGAAATGACAGGATTTGTAAACCAAGGTTGTTTAAAGAAAAGACTCAGTTCCTGAGTGACTATTTCACAGTTAATCATTGCTGCATTTTACAATACACCTTGGATATACCTATTTTAAAACTGCTCTGGCTGGCCTGCTGAAAGGGACTTCAAAAGTGGAGAGCAGAATATTCTATTTCAGCACCTACAAGAATATTGTTGATGGCCATTAGAAGATTCTCAGAAACACTGTAAAATGTGATCTAGTAAAAAAATCAGTAGTGATGGGTGTCAGAGTTTGTAATGCTCACCTTGGTGGCAAAACTCTCTTACCAAGCCTTTTGTTGTCACTTGGGCAGTTGCTGTCACCAGCTTCTTCCTAATGGGGGCCTTATTTTTTTTTAAGTAGCAGAAGCCACCACTCATCTCCCTGAATGTGCATTTGCATGCAGCTCTGTTATGTACATTGTTATGTATATAATAATCACATATAATTGTTATTCCATTTGTCTTTAATGACACCTGGCTTAACAAAAAAGGAGAAATTAGACTGTTTTACACTCATGAGCATAGGGAAGGAGACTTGGACCAAAGGCTGGCTGGGAAGCTCTCCCATGATTTTCATGCTCATGAATGTAGCCAGAAATCTGAACATAAATGACTGTAAGTATTTTGGTAAGTATTTTAAACACAAGTTTTGGAGCTTTAGTTTGTACCTATGCAATACATGGACTGTATTTAGTTTCAGATCTTGGGACAAGCGATCAACTCAGTAATGGCAGCAAGCACAGGCCTCTATTTGTACTTGCAGACCAGGGAAATTACTGCAGAATGTATCTCTAATTCTCAGAATAAAGTTGTCCCACCTTTCAAAATAGTAATTTTAAAAAAAAACCTGCCAACACCATAAGTGCTTCTGAACACTTTCAAAATGTTCAGAAAGTCTGCAACTTGTCAGAAAGTTTTAAGGTGTACTATGGCAGAACTCTTGACATAAGTGTGCTGCAGACATCAAAAAGACTAATGCTGGTGTCATGCTGATTTCAGTTCCCTTTTGTTGTATAAATATACATATAGTACTTTAAAAATATTGGAGGTGATCTGAAGTGGTTCATAAAACCTTGCTGGTTTGCAAATCACTCCGATATTTTAACTGCATTGCCTGGTTCTGAGTTACTGTCTGGAGGCATCTTGCATTATATTATACCTTGGAATTGCATCTGCAAGTTGTGGATATGCAGTATTGATCCAGCAACTTGCTATTTCAGCTTGGAGAAAAAGAGCAGCTGCTGTGTAGGATCTGTGGTGTGAAATTCTGCTCGTGGTAACTTCAGCAGCTTCTCCTTTGTTTAAAAAATGCTGCTGGTTTTGTCGTCCCACTGCACTTCTGTGGAAGAAGCTTTTTTTAGGCTCCTCACTTCCAGTTTCCCTTCTGAGATTTTTCTCTAATCCTGCCTTATCTTTTTGGTAGCAAAACCCAGAGACTTTGAAAGGAGCATTGTTTCCTATTGCATACATCTATTCATTTTATTCACTATATACAGATGTTCATGGTTGGTAAATATTTGGTATGCTGGCAGTTGAAGGAGTTTTCTCTGGAAAGGGTGTCTGAAACCGGCAATGATTTTGAATTTCAAGTAATTAAATGACGTTAAAATAATTTCACAAACATTAAATAATCTTAGTGAATGGAAAAAAATTCTAATGTTCAGCAGCTAATGACCAAGAAAATTTGTTTTCAGCAGTTTATAGGCTTTTAAAATATTTCAGTATTTTACATTGTTAATGCTTAAATTATATTACTTGGGATAATAATAGGACATTTAGCTTGTATTTCGGTTACTTACATGCCTATAAGATTTCCCCCAGCCATTTGGCATGGGACAGCTGAGTGTACCTAATTATCATTCTCAAGATCCAGTAACTCATTTTTCCCCCACCCCCATGCTATATTTACCTTTCATGTGATGGGTTATAAAAACTCTTATTCTGAGGGATCAGTAATCCATGTTTTAGCAGGGTGGGTTCAAAATGTTCTGCAGTCACAGATAGTCTTGCCTGGGCGTTTTACAGAAAGCAAAGCCAAGTTTATGTAACAGAAACAGAACATGAAACGTGTGGCAAATAGCATTTGTGATCACCCTGCTCCCAAACTCTGCTACCTGAAACTTGCTTCATTATCTTTTGTTCCTTTTTGTGCTCACTAATTAACACTTTTCCTCTGTCCCAGGTCATACCTGCAGTGAGTCCAGCAATTATTGGAACCACTTTAAAGCATTTCTTAGAATTGCTGACATGATGAGACCAGATGACAAAACATGCAGTGAAATGCTGTATCTTCAGAAAAATGTAAAGTTGGTGTCGTGTAACACTTCTGTGATGATAGATAAGCCAACATAATTGCACAGAATAAATGTCATCACCTGAGTGAAAATAAATAGCTTTTCCTGCACTACCATGCTTTTGCATATAAAATGCTGCCATTTTACCAGTTGTCCCCATTTTTTTTGCCAAATACATTTTATAATGGCCATAAAGGAAAGTGTGATACTTCTATTTAAGTGTTATGGTGTTAATAGAGGGCATTTCTGTGTCTATATAATTGAAATCAACGACATTGTTACCTGAAAACTTGTTTTGTAGCACTGTTCCTTGACAGAAATGTTTATTTTCATCCCCTGATATATCTAAAAGTCATAATGTGTGGAATCAGATGCACGTGCATCATTAGCATGTGGGTGGCTGGAGTTTTGTGTTCATAATGCTACCTTTTGCCATAGATGTGTTATCCTGGGCCAGGAGGGTGGCAGTGTGTGAGTGGAAATGTCAGTCCATTCTGTCCTGATAACAGCACTGCCAAGGCACAAGGAGTTGCCAGAAGAAAAGGGTCCACAACATATCCTCGGTAAAAAAGAAAGGGCAAATAGGTTTATCAAAAACATTTAAAAATACTAGAGCAGTTTGGGAGTTTTTTAGTACGGATTGGAAAGTATTTCCTCTCATGAACATATACAAGGGATAAAAAGAAGATGTATATATATTGTAAATATGGAAATTGCTAAGAATTCTGGGATAAGATGAAATAACTGCCAGGCAACTGTTTCATGTCATATTTGCTAGGTTGAGTTGGGGTCCAAAACCAGTTGTCTGAAATTTTTACCACAGGTATAGTGAACGTCTGCATTTCATCTGACACACTGATAGCCCAGACTTAATGAGAGCAGCCTTCTTAACACTTCAGTAAACAAACCAATATGTATTCAGATGAAGAATTAAATTACTTTCATGTTTGCTAAATACCAACTATCCAGGACAGGTTTGGACACCTCCTTACTCTTTTTTAGTCCTGTTTTGTGCAGAAGTGGTTCTCGATTTGCTTTTTGAAGCTAATAGTAATTTAACAGATAATAGCTGGTGGTCTGAAAATTGATTTTTTGCTCTAGGTCTCTTACTATAACTTTTCCCCTGTGAAACACCAGGAAAAAAATCATTTCCCTTTTAGTATCTTGTGGAATCTGTCTGAATGTTTGGGTGTGGGACACACTGTGTTTGGAAACCATGGGAGTGGGTCCAGAACAAGGGCAGAAGATTATTCCTCTGTGTGATTATTCCCAGTTTGTGCCATTAAATGCAGTAATTGTTGGTGCACTAATTAGAGCGGTGACAGCTGCACACCGTGTCCCAAGCTGCTGTGTCACTGCCAGTCTGTGTGGCTGTGCTCCTAAGGCCTCACTGCAGATGTTTGTTCCAGATTATTTCAGTCCTCACAACTGGCAAATCCCCAAAGGAATTACAGAGGTCTTCTCAAATGAGTTAAATCAGCCTCTGTAGAAATCTCAAAGGGCTGGGTGACACTTTCTGGGCAGGCAGGCTTGTGAAATTTCTCCCTGCCTGCACAGCAGTGATTGTCCTGTACAAAAACGTCAGGAGCACCCTCAGCAGGGCCTGATTATGTATGATAAGGAACAGAGAACGCACTTGGTTTTTGAGCTGCATATGCTTTCTAATTTCCCCCATAAGGAGATCCACGTGAATGTACTTTCACACAGCTCGCTGGATTACAACCGAAACTGTATTTTAATATTTCTGTTCCTGTAGATGAAGGGGTCATCGCTGATGTACTGGGACCCAGTTAGCACTGCAGTTAATGATGCAGAGCTTTCTGGCTTGGCTGGAAAGAGTTGTTCCTACTCCTGCAGGAATACAATTCCACTGCCTGGCCGCTGATAGCCAGGAGAACATTGCCACCCTTTGGCCAGAAAGCAAAGGCACACAGGCAGAGAAGCACATGATGCAAGTTGGGGATGCTGCAGCAAAACTATTTAAGAGGATATTCATTTGTAATGTAACTGCTCAGCAATGGGAGCCCAGTTGGGTGGAGGTTGTAGGCATCATTTGCTTTGATTTAGTGTATTTCATAGCACGGTGATGTGTTTAGAGAGAATATATTATGTTACGTACTAATTATGTTTTCCTGAGAACTGAATTGCATATGCATTGTGAAGATAGGATGAAGGCTACCATGGTTACCATTGTGCACCCAGGAACTTATTTTATACAGCGCCAATTAATCTGAGGTAATGCTTGAGAGGGAAGAACATTGAATAAGAAATGCTAATGTCTCAGCTGAAAGATGGAAATTAGATAGAAAAGCACAGCTTTTATTGAAAATTATATGTCAGGGTCAGCATTTATAAATGAATCCACCTGTATGACTAAAACCAGCAATTCTGTCTTACATTAAAAAACCTGTATGTCCCTAGGCCTAATTGACACCCAGGACACTGCTGCCTTATCGAGGATATTCTCTCAACAGGAGTTTTTTTTCCCTTCTCATGATTTTAGCAGCATATTCCTGCAGTCGAGACTATAACTGGGGTTTATTGCTATGTCAGAAAGAGAGTGCATTTGCATGATGCAAAGATATCTAAACCTTCTGCAGGTTGCAGTTGCTAGGGACAAATCTTGTTCCTCTGGCCAGAGGCTTCCAGATGGTGGGGACTGAGCGTGGCACAGCTCTGGCTCCCTGGTCCTGGCAGCCCTGCTTGGCTCTTGGAATGTTGCTGATGTGTCAGTATGTCATCTCTACCCCGTGTGCATGGCCAGGTTTTGGTGGTGAGGGGGATAGAGGGCTCTGTGAGAAGCTGCTGGGAGTTCACCCACGTCTGACCGAGCCAAGGCTTCAGCGTGGAGCTGCTCTGGGTGAGGCTCAGCCTGGCAGTGACAGCGGCAGCACATCTGGGCTGATATGGGGCAAAGTTTCTGCACAGGAGCAGATGCAGCTGGAAAAGAGAGAGGTGGGAATACGGGAGAAACAGCCCTACAGACCCCGGAGTGGTGCTGAAGGAGGGGCAGGAGCTGCTCCAGGCTCTGGAGAAGAGGTTCCGCTGCAGCCCCTGGAGGAGCCCATGCTGAGCAGGGGAATTCCGGAGAAAAGCTGTGTCCCCATGTGTGGAATCCCTGCAGCCCCTCGACATAACACCTAGGGTCTGGCCTTGGCAGGACACACTATAGTCACCTGCCCAGCCTTAAGGGCAAAATCCCTCCCAATGCCGGTCTGTACACAGCGGTTTGCCCCGGCTCCCCCCTCCACGGCCCCTTGTTGTCTTCCTTTCTCCGCGTCTCCGTCGGGTTTGGGTCCCCGGTGACCGGCCCTGTGTTCCCCACAGGACACTGACCTCACCTGCCCTTAACCCCGCCCCTGTGCCCCGAGGTCACAGGCTGCTAAAACCTGTACCTAACCCCAAAACCAAGGGGGTTCGGTCTCTCGCACGGTGACTTTGGCAGCTGCAAATGAACCTGCTGGAACTGAAGTGGTTTGCCAGAGCCTTCCTCCTCTCTTTGTTGAGCTAGCCACGGGGCGTGTGTGGATGTGTGAGCTCGACTGTCTCGCCTGAGCTTCCCAAGCAGCCTTTCTCACCCGAGAGGTGATTTGGCGCCTAGGCATTGCTCATTTCCCTAAAACACGTGATTCTACACCCATGGGAATCCCACACTGGGGCAGGTTTGCTGGCAGGATCTGTGGCCGTGTAGGGTACCCACACTGCAGCACCCTGTTCCTGAATTCTGAATCCCATGGAAAGGGCTCAGTGTTGGAGCAGTTCTTTTGACAAATTTATTTTTACCATGTTGCAAAATGCATGTGACACTGAACATTTAATGTCTGGAAGAAATCCTTCCATTCTTTTTGATTCACCACAGTGCATGTCCAGTTGGACTGGAGTTAACTTGGCTGATGTTCCACTGAGAAGAGTGCATCCTGGTACCATGCATTCTGCTGGCTGAGCAGCATCTCATTCTGTGGGACTGGCAAATTTTGGCAAAAGAGGAATAATAACAAAAGCTGGAAGGCAGCAGCTCCAGCTCCCACAAATGTCCCAGCAGTGAACAGCTCTCAAGGCAGCAGATTTGATATTTATGTGATGGAATGTTTATCTTACTGGACATCTAACTACTAAAATGCATTAGTACTTTGTCCAAGTGTTATTCATTAAATATAGTCCATTGGTTTATGTTACTTGTAAGTATATTATTACTATCTTTCACTAAAAACTGATTTTCTGTGCATAGTAAAGCATGACAATGAAAATAAAAGTAAAGCTTTTTCAACAAAATCCCTTATAAGAGAATATTTTTTCTAAGGAAATATTTATAAGCCAAATATTTTGGAAAATGATTAGCTGCTGATTCACATCCCATGTCTTGAACTTTGTACTGAACTAAAAAAGAACTGCACAGATGTGTGACAAAGAATCAAGGGCATTTTTGCATCTCTGCTGAAGCAAGTTCACATTTAATAATCAAATTCTTGGCAGGAATATTTCTGCAGCCTGTGTCAGTGGAGCATGTATGAGCTTAGAAAGGAAGTTTATATAATTATCTCATTATCTAATTTCAATAATAAAATAATTGAGTTGCCTAAACGCCTATCAGTGGCAAACCAATGGAAATGGTAGATCTGTGGGATGTGAGTAGAAACCTTAACTCATCAGTCTGATGGAACCTGCCTGATCTCTGAACTACTCACCTTCCTGGGTGAAATGTTTGCTTTCTATGCATTTTTGTTAGAATGCTTCTAGTGAGTGATTTAATTTTCTCATTATGAACCCCCTTTGCAGGTCTCCCTTTATCTCTGGCAGCAGAAAAGCTGACTTGTGAAGCCAACACTGCACCTGACCAGGCAAACAAACACCTGAGGCAGGTGCAGAGGCTGCCTTTGCCTGCAGGGCAGTTTGGGTAGGAGCATATTTGGGATGTGGATCCATCAGGCGAGGTGGGTGAGGCACTCTGAGCATCTGGCTCTCTGGATGGATGGACACACAGATGGAGGAGTTCTGAGTGACTGAACAGCACCGGGGATATTCAGCAAGCTGGCACAAATTTGTTATCTGTGAGGAAGCCTGCAGTGGGGCTGAGGCCATTCCAGCTGAAAACCTGGAACTGAGAGCATGGAAGTTGGTAGGGAAATACAAAGAACGCCATATTAATTAATATTAATTGTAGAAGATTAGCTTTTAAATTAAAATCTTAAGTAGTTATAGAGGGAGTTTACACATCAGGAAGAAGTAGGACACGGTATAAAATCACCTTGCTTCATTTACAATCCAAATGAAAACATGCAAAATGGGTTTTCGCAATTTAAGGCACTCTTAGAAATTGGGACTGATCCTACAACCAAAAATCATTGCAATAGGACCAAAAAAATAATTATGTGCTTGACAGTAACTGTGACAGGATAGTGCCTGCAAAATTATATTCAAATGGATGAAACTTTTGATTACTGACCTGTTGAATAGCACATGGAATCCTTTGAAGGAGGCTAACCATTGCTTCCAATGGCATTATTTTATCTCTCCTACCTCTTCTGCTTTCCCAGTTGACGAATTCCCTGATTTTTGGCAACTTTTGGTTTTGTACTTAGGCTGTATAATTTGGCATCATAAATAGCTGAGACTGGCAAGCAGTATGTAACTGATAATGTATCCAGCAGTTTCTTTTCTATTCTGGAGTAATTGTAAACATGAATAAAACTGATTATTTCAGCAAACAGCCACAAAAATTGGTTTTAATTTTAGATTTTTGTCTACAGCCAATAGAAGGAGGATGGTTTGTATTGGTGAATCTCTGCTGAGGATGGAAGGAGCCAAGAACTGCCATAACTGCACTTACAAAGGATTCCCACAGATCTTTGTTTTGTGTGACTGTGGAAAAAGAGGTGGATTTGTGTCGCCTGCAAGCTCATCCCTCACTGCTGAGCACTTTGTTTATCCATTCTCCGGGAAGGATGCACTTTGTTGTCATGTTTGATTGTTAAGGGCTTTTATGAGGTCTCTTCAGGCTTGACTCCATTTGGAATGACCTTAAGGTTGTTCTGTCCTTAAGGCAGGAGCATCAAGGCTCTCCTGCTCTCACTGGAGTGTGTAATGCAGAGAAAGTCAGTGCTGCCAGTGAACTGAATTCTTCAGTGTGCAAGGAAGGAGTGCCAGTGAGCAGAGTTTTGCTCATTTGCTCCCTGCAGAGAAATGACATTTGTTCTCCACAGCATTTTCTCTTGAGAGAACCAGTTATTGGCTTCTGTCACAAGCAGTCTGCCATTCCTCTGTGATTTATTCCTCCGGGCATACATGGATCCCTTTCACTACTCAGTGATCCAAGTTTCACTCCTATTGATTCCAGGAGTGTGTGGTGGCTGTGAGGACAGAAATTATTCTTGAGTGTGAGTTAAAGCTCATCTGGTTTTGCTTCTGGTCCAGTGTTGCAAAGTGTGGTGTGTGTGTATGAACACACACATGCTTATAGGGATAAAAGGCTTACAGTAGCCCTCAGTATTCATTAGCTGACCCTCATTCTCTCCAGGCCTCTGCCACTGGTGCAGACTTGCAGAGCCTGTCAGGAAAACCAGAATAGCAATAGATAATCAGAATGGCAAAATTCCCCTTCTTCCTTTACCTCTACTGGTAAAGCTGGTTTGAGGGTAAATAGCAGACAATATATATAAAAAATAGGCAATATTATATTAGCCTATACATTATTACGTATAACTTTTTTGTTTTGTTGAGGATGATTAAAACAACCAATTTCAAGACAGAAAGCAAAAAATAAGAAAAAGCAAGTGATGTTAAAATTTGATGGCAAGCAAACCTCACCACATCCCTCATGGCCCTGCTACTGGATTTCTCTGGTGACATTACATTTGTTTCACTTCTGGAGTTCAATCTGTGCTTTCTCATCTGAGTAAAGTTTTAGTATTTCTGCTCGTTGTAGCTTTCTGAAGTAGTTATTTAGGAGATGAAGTGTGTGATGGTTTCAGTGTTTGCTTTTGAGTGGGATATGACTGGGAGGAAACAAAAAAGCAAACCAGGCCTTAAACTTGGAAGCCACATAGATAGTTTATTTACACACACTAAAAGGCGAAAAAGGAAAAATAAAAATGAAACTTTAAAACACCCCTCTCCCACCAATGCTTACTTTCCACCAACAACATAAAGAGACAACTTGCAATTATTGTCAGTTTCCTTATTTAAAAATAATCTTTCATCACTTCGGGAGAGGAGTCTCTCTTAGCGTTACATGGATCCCAATGGCAACTTAATACAATTTTCTTGTGAGTTTTAATTGTCACAGAAACAGCCACCCAGTAAACTCTGTTTTTGCGACCCCCTCCTATTAGCAGTTTCTCAAGCTGCTTATGGGTTATGGAATCAACCACGCATTGCAGAGTGAGGTGTAACTTTTCAAAGCAGTTCAAAAAGCAAAGGATTTTCATCTCAGGGAACAGAGATACTTCCTCACTTCTTCGCTGGCACAAAAGGGTTCTCATCTCTATCTCTGTTCAAACATCTCATAGAATCAGTATCACTTAGTCCACAACAAACACCTTTGCTTATTTCCACTATTCAAAAACTCTTATCACCTTCCCAAAAATGCGTATTCTTCCCACGGTTTAAAAGGATAATTTAATCCAGTTTCCATGGTTTACATCTAAAAAAAGTCCAGTCAAAAATGTCCACTTCCTCAATCCCTTCTTCCAATAATCTTTATCAGATCTTTCGCTGACTCTGTACCACGATATGTTTTAAATCACTCTGTCCTTCCTCTCTCACTCAGGGAAAGGACTGGAGTTCTGAAAGTCTCATTTTGTGTAAAGAAAAAAGTTAAATCTGGCCCAAATCCTCTCTCCCTTAGCTGCTGGCTTTACGGTGTCAAGTTTCAAGGCTGATGATGATGATGGGGGAGGAATCCCACCCTGCTCGGGCCATCAGCAGCAACCAGGCCCCGGGGCGGTGATCTCTGCGGGCTGCAGCCTGTCAGAGCTGAGGGAATCTCAGGGCTGCCGGCCTTTTTCTCTTTGTTTCCCTCTCTGCCCAGGAGTCACCCGAGCAGAGAGGGAGAGGGGAAGGGGCCCTGCCCATCCCTCGCTGGCATCGAGGCAGGCCTGGCCCACCCAGGTAACTGTCAGGGCAGGCTTTCAAATTAATCGAATTAAATTGCAGCCTGCCCCTGCCCTGCCGGCAGCCGATGGAGGTCCCCCGAGAGGAGGAGAGCGGCAGGGGCCCAGCCGGGCCCTGCCTCCCTTGGAGACATGCTCCTGTTCCAATGGCCGGAGGAACGAGGCTTTCCCAGCCTTCCTGGGCTGATTTAAACCTGGGAGGTTCCAGAGGCGTAACTAACTTTTAATTGGTCAACCAAGCTGTCAACATCTGCTACAACTTCCTTAGAGAGAAAAAAAAAACCCTCACGTTCCTACTAAACTACCGCAAGTGCATAAGAAAGCAGTACAATAATTAAATGCCGTGGTAGCTGTTGTGTGAGCAAACCTGGTTGGCTTGGGCCAAGTGTCACTTCAGGGTTACCTGGGACTGCCAGCCGTGCTTTGGAGGCCCTTCTCTATTGCAACACAGTTTTTCCAGGCTTGAGCATGAGCAGGAAAATAAATAAGTCAAAAATAATTAAAAAGAATGGTAAGGTAACACACTGATAAACTTAGTCCAGCCTGGACTCATGGGTTTTTTAGCCTTCCTGGTTAAATGTACTAAGCTAACAGTTCTGGTGCTTTACATAGTACATTAAACAGCTTAATCACATTGTCCTCTCTCACATTCATAAATTTAGTGTTTGTATTCCTGAAGCAGCTGTTTTCTTCTCTTGCTCTACTTTAGCTCTTCTTCAGAATACAAATGCCAGCTCATTTCCATTTTTTCCAGACCTAATACTTTAAAGTTTTGTTCTACTCTTTGGTTTTAAACCCTTTAGACCAAAAATTGACTGGTTTGAAGACCACTCTTATTTTTCAAATAAAATATTCCTTTGCTGTTAAACATTTCCCAGCATTCTTGATCATCCTTTTGGAAGGAGGGTCTTCTGGGACAGTATCTAAGACAGAAGAGCTTGTTCCTCTCCTTGAATTTGACTTGATTGCTTTCATGCAGAACTAATTGCCAGGTTTTCACAGGTAACTGCTCATTCTGGATGCACTTCAGTTTTTACACATCAAAGAATAGGACAGACTTTGGAGATGGAACTTTTAAGATCCAACAGGAAATTAATAGGGGCTGTACTTTGTCCTTCAGAAAACTTCAGACCCAAAGTATTATGGATTTAGCAGTTAAAAATTTTGGTAATAGTGGCAGATACTGCCAACACCCTTTCCCCTTCTCCTCCTTTTGCTACAGGTTGAAATCCTGTATGGTAAATTTTGCTTCTCTTTAAAATCTTAAAAAGATTTTAAGACTGTGATTATATTACTCAAACAGTTCTTCAGAAAACACCTTATGGATACAGTTTTAAATATCTCTTTATTTATGTAAAATTTATATACATGCTCACTAAAATAACTAAAAAATCAGCTAAAATTATTGGTCCTTGTTACACATTTATGGCACAATGCATAGAAAAGCTTCCAGAAGTACATGGGGAAAGATCTGGCCCAGGTTTGTAGATTGAGAGTCTGATACAATATGTGGGAAAGCCTGTCTAGCTTTTATTAATGTCATGTTCTCACTTAGTCCCTGTTCCCTCCCAGAAGGCCAATCTGTAAGCATGGAGAGACAACTGCAAAGCCATTTGCAGCTGGCTGGCAGGCTGGAGAGAAACCTCCTGAATATCTAAAGTTGATATGAAAAAAAAAATATTCTAAAATCACTTCTACTACAGCACCAAGATCACAGGACACTTCACAAACAGACCAGAATAAAAAATGGTAGCTTAGACTGCTCAAAAACTTTGTAATTGGATTTGAGATAGATTTTTGTTCCTTTGTCTTGCTGTCACATTTCAGAAATGCAGTAATGTTTTCGTGTATCAAGAGGAAGATGTCCTGCATGGCTGGGACGTATAAATTTAAATTCAAATACTTCCAACATAATAAACCCCCACACAAGTGTAGGGACATGGAAAGTGTTAAAATACATCACCAGTAATATCACAGATGATTATATTTGGCACCTGGTGTAGAACATACCTGTGAAGCAGGAATTACCATCTAGATGACTAAAACTCCCACAGAGATGATGGAATGTATTTATTGGGTGGTTGATGAGCTGATAACAAAGACTGATGCAACTATAACTCTGTGTTTGTCATAAAATAATAATTCTCTATATAAACTGTACACATGGCTGTTGCACTGGGTGTACTTGGTGCAGTCCCCTTGTCTTTGTCTTGACCCCTGAACTTCCTTGTTTGTGTTCTTCCCATTTATCCACCCCTGGTCCAGCTGAGGGGAAAGTGAGCCAGGAGCTGGGTGGGAGTTTGGTCATCAGCCAAGGCTGACCCACCACAGTTAGAGAGAATTCTGTGTCAAACCTGCAACCCAAACTTGTCTCTGAAAGGAATCAAAATGAGACCTCCCTTCTAGAATAGGTGCATTGTTAGGTTCTATTTTTTTGTTGTTTCATTGGTTAGTTGTTTGATTTTTAGCAAAGAAAAGATATAAATGACATGTCCTGAAATTAATTTATGCTGGAAGCTGCTTCTTTAGTTGTTACACAGTGAGGAAGCAGCATTACCTCTGAGGAAAATGAATCAGACAAAATTCATTAATTTAGAATAAGATGCATCACTTAGTGGAGGTTTATATGAGGCAGTGGTGTCGAGCAGTGAAGGGCTGTATTGGGTGATGCAGGAAATCCTGTCAGTGCCTGTGTTGGTGAGGATTATGCAGAAATTCCTCCTCAGCTGTGAATTTACAATATGATGTATTGCCAGGTTCCTGAGGAGACTCTGTTTATTTTGGTGATACTTATAGGCATGTGCAATGCCATCTCTCCTGAGACTGTACTTGGCCAGAGGTTAAATCTCTCAGGTATTTATTTGGGTTACAATCGTGGCTTGATCCTCTTTCCTGCCACGTGAGAAAAGCACACACCAGTCCCCAGGTTTGCCAGATAACTGGTCAAGTAAGTATAAAGCAGAAAAGTCTGGCTGCTATTGTAAACAGAATGGGAAAGGAGTGACAGAGCTGTGAAATTGCTCCTCTGTTATTAGACCAGCATGAAAAGAGATGGAGATTTTTACACATTTGCTCTCAAAATTTAAGTGGTCCACTGAGAAGTTTAAAATACTGCCATAAATACATGAGGCTTTAATTAATTATGCCTGCATCTATAGTTCCCAAAGCTTTTTAGTTACACTGAAAGATCATAAAAAAAGAGTATGGATGAAAATAAAACTTAAGCGCTCACAAAAATTCCAGTTGATCAATAGTGCTGTAGGGACAGGGTGTGTGTGATCATAGATGCACATTCATGCTGTTGTCTAAAGTAAAAGTCCATAGGCAAACACTTGGCTGGGTCTTTTTCCAAGATTAGTTTCATGAGAAAGTGACAATTTATTAAAATGTTTTAAGAAAAGGTCAGGTTCTGATAAAGCTTCAGAAGTGAAGTTATTTTAGGTCCAGCATGATTACCTGATAATGAGAGACCCAGCAGGCTGGGTTTTATGGCATTCATTAAGGGGCGAGAGAAGGGAGATCTTAGGTCTGATTTAATGTCTGTTCCTGTCTTCTCCCTCAGAAAACCTCAAGTTAGCAGAAACTGAGAAAGCGAGGAGAAAAATGAAATTATTTTTGTGTAGATACCTTTCATCAAGAAACTTTTTACATGGGCATATAGTGCCAGGAAAAGGGGGAATGGCTTCAAACTGCCACAGAGTAAGTTTGAAGCAGATATGAGGAAAAATTCTCCCCTCTGAGGATGGAGATGCCCTGGCCCAGGTTGCCCAAAGAACTGTGAAGTGTCAAAGGCCAGGTTGGATTGGACTTGGAGCACCCCAGTCTAATGGAAGGTGTCCTTGCCTATGGCAGGAGTGGAATGGGATGAGCTTTAGGATCCCTCCCAGCCCAAACCATTTTATGATTCTGACTCCAGCCATGGTTTACCTAAGCCTCACCTGCCCCTCATTCTCTCACTACCTCAGTCACTTCCCAGCAGGTTTTGTTTTTGCAGTGTTACCTCTTTCCCACTGAATGCACAGAAAGTACCCAGCAAGGACAAAGAACCCTGACCCTAAAATAGCACCATGTGCCAGTCTCGGGTGGCAGCTCCCTTCTGTGTTGACTGGAAAATCCTTCCCCTTCCCTTTCCCTGGTTCATTCTGCCCAAGCAGATTTGCTCTGGACATGCTGAAGCTGGGACTTTTGAACACTCTTGAACTTTTCCTGTGGAATCAAAAGTGAAATCCTGTGCCTTTGTGTGTCACTACAAAAATGCTGTTTGAGACTGGGGAGAGCAGAGCTGTTTCATTAAGAATGCAGTCAGAGCCCTGTGCCATCACAGAGTGGCTCATTAGAGCACTGCAGCAATGAGCTGTTCTCTGAGGCAACAGGCAAATAATACATTCAGATATAGATTTTTCTCTTATTTCATCTTCCTTAGATATCTTTATTTTCAGAGGGAATCACGTAATGCCTTTACACTGATAAAAGTCAAAGCAAAAATATTGGTAAAAGCACTCTGTGGTGTTTGAAAGCTCCCACTACAGCTTGCCTGGACTGAGTTTCTGTCAGGTGTCTCTGTGTGTTTGATTTCTGCCTTTAGCAGCTGTTTCAAGTCAGAGGCCTTGACTTGTATAATTTAGTGCTGATTTGTAGCTGGGATACATATGTGTTCAAATAAACATAACATCCAGTTCAGAGGTGGTAATTACCCTGTGCTCAGCCTCCCAGTCAGAGCTGACTCTCATTTACATGCAGCACAGGTACCAGTGTGCTCCATCTCTTTCTAGAGACAGGAAGGTGTCCTTAAATTTAAAAATCCATCCTCTGATTTGCTTTTGGAGAAACAAATTAAACCAGCTTGGCGCTGTAAATGCCATTTAGTGTCTGCATTACAAGGACTAGGGGATCACAGGGAATACCTCAGCAGGTGTCTTGGGATATTATGAGTGGAACAATGATAAAAAAGTCCATGTGGAGATTCTGAAAAATACCTAGGAGACGGAGAGGTGCAACAGCTTGTGCTCACAAAGGTGGCAGGGAGGCCATAATGATGTGTTTCTTTTTCGGAGAAAGGAGGAATTAAGGGCATAGAAAAGCAGACCCAGGAGCACACACTATCAGTTTTTGTAGCTATTTCCAGACTTCAGCAGAATACAAAGCAAGGCAAATTACTGAGGGCTATGCTGACAGAAGTTTGTGAAATTGTCATTATCAAAATCAGGTAGGTCTCCAGCCATGCTGTGGACAATTATGAATTCATAATATTTTGCATCAGTGCATAATAGTGAATGAAGCATTGGATTGCAATACACATTCATAGGCAATCACTGTCAAAAAGGTGTTGGACTTTCAGAATTTTTAAAATGCTCATGGGCAATGTGACTGATGGATAGATGCAATATTTCTTTTTAGGATGAGCTTTAAAAGCTTTTTTAATCCCTTACTGCTGCTTCATTCTTTCCCTCCACCTCCCTTGCATGTCTCAAATGAAAATACCACATGAAAGAAATTCAAGTGTACATTTCTAATCCATGTAATTGAATAGCTGCAATGGACTTTAAGGACCTCAACTTCTGTTTTTTGAATACCCAGATGATGGAGACATACACTACATCAAGTCAGACTTTCTAACCTTTGTCTGTCTCAAAAAAAAGAAAGAGAAATCCTTTTAGAATATAAAGTGGGCTTTGGCTGCAGTGAAGTTTGGCAAGTGTTCCTGACTGCCACAGCACATTTGTAGCTAAACTGACAGTGCAGATTCTCTAAACATCCAAGCACAGCCAGGTTTATCACATTCTGCCTCTTGATGTTTGTAAATTAGTCTTGCTTCTCTCTAATAAAAATCCTTGTAGCAGAACCAAGTGTTCAGCAATTCTATGACAGGAGACACTATTATTTTGGAATCACAGCTATTTTTCTTCAAATTAACTTGTTGACAAGAGGAAAACCATGCTGGAGTCGCTCAGAACATTTCTTGCTACATGACAAAAAAGCCTCCTCTATCACTTGAAATTTTAACGTGCTGTGCTTTTGTGGAGGAAAGAACTTTATACACTGACATCTCGATGCCACTCACATCTTTATATCTTAAAAATAAAAAACAAAAAACCCTAGCGGTCAGTTCAAGAAAGTAATTCCAGATCTGCTGAAGGCTCAGAAATCAGCTTTTTTCCCAATATTGACCAATGTTTGGGTTGAAATAATTCTCAACTTAAAGGTTTAAATTGCTTCAAACTCTTGGTATAAGTTTCCCAGAAGATAAAAATAAAGATCGCCATATGTGTTACATGAGATTTAAGCTCTATCCAGAATAAGATTAAACTAAAATCAAATTGACATTGTTGTTTTAGTTTTGAGTGCTCTGCTGGTGGTTTGATATTATGAAGCATTACAATTTAAGACCAGAAAAGAAAACAGTGTCCAATTGTTTATCAACTTGCACAAAAAAGAGAGGGAGAGCAGCAGAATTGCTATAATTTCCTTTGAATTAAAAACCTCCAAGTTATTAAAGTGTGTGCAAGCTTTATGCAAATGCATGTCCAGTGCCACTGGCTGAAAAACAACTGGAATCCAGGCATGGGCTTTGCCCTCTCCCTTCCAGAGCCTCCTCAAACCTTCAGCCATTCCCCAAACATGTGGTTGGCAGCTGTGCCTGCACACAGCAAGAAAAGAAATGCCTGTGCATCCAGAATTACAAAAAAAAAAAAAAAAAAAAAAAAAAAAAAAAAAGGCAATCCCACCTCCAAATTCAGATATTTCTGCAGTGCAGCTCAAAACCCCTGGCCCAGCTGCACCATCAGCTGTGCCCAGAGCAGAGCGGGATGGACAGATTTTTTTTTTTTTTAATTTAAAGTGCAGGACTTAAATGCAAAGTTATCCATCCTAGAGTTTTGTCCCTTTTCCATTATTTTAAGTGCAGTGCTGCTTCCCAGTATCCAAAAGAACAGCTCTTCTCAGCAATAGCCTTTCCATGGGAAGTGCTGCTCAGAGCTCTGGAGTGCGGGTTCTGACGAGGCAGTGGTAAGCCCTGCTGGCCTCCCTTCAGAGCCAAACAGGGATTTTACATCTGTGCTTTTCTCTAAAAGCAGTTAGTGGCATGAAAAGATTTGATTTGTAAATGTCTAAGGCAATAGATTTCATCTTTATAGCGCTCAGAGAAAGGAAGTGTGAGGCACTGAATTGCACAGCTGCCTGCAGAAGAACCACTTTCTTCTCCAAGATCACCATTTATCAGGCAGATGAAACAGGAATATTTCTGTGAGCATTGTCTCAAGAGCAGTACAGAATATATCTACCACCTCCTCAAGCATGTGCAGTTTTAATGAGTTTCCACCTGCCAAAAAAATCTCAAATTCTGCAGACTCCTTTGCCCTCCTGCTACACCTTTTCTTCCACTTGTTAAAAACTGATTATTCAAGCATTCACTGTAAGTAATGGGCAGAATTCACTAGATAAAGAATCACTCAATAATCACCTTCTCTTTTCAGTTTTGTGTTGGGTTTTTTTGTTTGTTTGGTTTGGTTTGGTTTTTTTAATGTAAAATCAACAATCAGGTTGGATATGAGGAAAAATTCCTTAATTGCAAGAGTGGCCTGGCATTGGAATGGACTGCCCAGGGCAGTGGAGGAGTCCACTCCTGGATGTGTTCAATACATGAGGGGAGCTTATGGCACTTTACCCCAATACCACCATGCCTACTCAACCATCTCCCAGAGGCTGGGTTTGGTGATCTTGGAGATATTTTCGGACCTTAATGATTCTGTCATTCTGTGATCACCCTTTGTACTAAGTAAGAATCAATATAAGTAAACACTTTTTGTTTTTAGGGCGTGGACATTAAAACAATTTGTGTATGTAAATCTGTCACACCAGGGAATGTGTGGTAAAGATAACTCCAGCCCCAAAAGGCACAAACCCATGGCGTATTTCAGGTATCTGCAGCTGTAAACAATAAAAACCTAGATAAAGAATTACTTGGAAAATGATTCATCCTTAATAAAACGGCTTATTTGGACAGTGTAGAGTGTTTTTAGTAGGTCACATCTCTTAGCAGCTGTGAAGGTTTAAATGGGAGATCATTTAAGGCATTAAAATCCTCTTTCTTTAACTCTCTGCAGATGCACCCAGTGCTCAGTGGTGCTTGTGCAGTTCTCGGAGATTCAGGCATTGGGGTAGGTGGGAATTCTGTCTGGGAAATGGCAAAGGATTTCAATCTAAACTTCAGCAACTCTCATCCGATATTGAAGTCAGGAAACAACAAAGGGCATAAAATTACAGACAGAGCAGTATTAATAATTAAAAAAAACCAAAAAAAAAAAAATCAGTGATTAAAATTGTAAAAAAAAGTATAAAAATTTAAACTGAGCTAGACAAAGAAGATAAGATCTTCCTTTAATAACCCCTTTTTAGATATTGATTACTATTTTTCTTACAAGAGTTTTGCCAACTATCTCAAAGAATCTGTCCTTTGAGCATAAAACCAGTAGAGACCAATTAAATCACAGAACATCCTCCAGTAACTTACATTGGACAGCCACAACTAAAATATTTTTAGTGCAGCTTAGGAAGTCAGAGCGTTCTGAAATTTCATACTCTGTTTGATCTTTCTACAGATAAATGTAGAAGGCTCAGAAGAACTGGCATTTACTTGGAAAACTGCTTTTTATATCCAGTAATAAAATATGCAAATATATAAAGTCTTTCCCTACCCCATGTTTAAGTTATCTAAACCAGTTCTCCATGTATTTCTTTAGATTTTAAGTCAATTTTAATTAAATGTTTCACATCTCACAAAATCAAGAGAGACGTCTCAAAACTTCAGTCAAATATTTGAAGATAAATTTCACAGAAATACAAAACTAAAACTTGAATGAGTTACTTTTTCTGTCAAAGAAGCTGTAGGCACCAAGTTACATAGAATCTTTAAAATATTCTTAGATTATGATATTGCACAGAGTGTCCAAATTCTTTGACAGTGTTAGCAAGTAAAAATCAGAAACATTTATTGTTTAAGGCAACCTCCATAATAAGTATGGACAGATTTTTTTTTTTTTTAAAGCATATGACAAGGGTTTTTCAGTCCAGTTTTTAGGTCTGCCATTGTCTCTCAAAGCTCCAATGTCCACTTCTGTGCTTTTGAGGGGTCAGTCAGAATAAACCCTGAGCAATTAATATCATCTGTACTCCAGATTAACCCACTTCTGGTTATTTTATACGTTAAAAAAATTCAAGGAATTTATAATTTGACTCTCACTGAAAAACACAGCTATTGGATAACAGCAACAACAACAACAATAATAATAATAATCTAATTCATTCTATAGGAGGAGCAGCAAATGATAAACCCCCCTCCCTGGCACAGGTGACTTTGGGTGTGACACTAGTAGTGGCTAATTTGTCTGCTGTTGTCCAACTCTAAATCCACACTCTGCAAGATTATGTGGATAAGATCTTTCTTTCTGTAATTTGAATAATTCATTCTACTCTGTTCTTTATTGAGCTTTATTCTCCTGTCCCCAATGTTTATTCTGTCAACTGCAGTCTGAGAATCTCATGGGTCCCCCACATCTGCCTCCTGAAATACCAGACTCCTCTCAGCCCTTTTTTACTCACCTTCCTATCTGCAGTCCTCTTGAATTCTCAACCTTTAACTTCCATTTCTAGAATTTCTGCAATTCCTCTCCTCCATTCCACCCCATTTCTCAAGAGCCCAGTCAACTGCCAGTGCAAAAAGACAAAAAAACCCACTTATTTCTTTCTTTACAGTGCTGAAAACTCTGGAGCTCTGCCTGCACATCACAAAGGTCCTCTTATCTCCCCAGTTCTGTGCTGTCAGCACATACCAGGAAATCTGAGCAATGTAAGCAAGCTTTAGATCTCCATCACAAACTGCTTCATGTCCTTTGCTGCTGTTTTGCTCTCAAACTAAAGTTCCCAGCCCAAGGTCACAGCAGCTGT
Source organism: Cettia cetti (assembly GCA_013401135.1). NCBI lineage: Eukaryota > Metazoa > Chordata > Aves > Passeriformes > Sylviidae > Cettia > Cettia cetti. Next base: position 18,089 of record VZUI01048122.1, on the reverse strand, counting down.
TGCACTTTTAGGCTTCTGTCCCTTGCATAAGTTATTTTTTCTGTCAGAGATGCTTTAGGCACCAAGTTACTTAGAATCTTTCAAATATTCTTAGATTGTGATATTGCACAGTGAGCCCAAATTGAGATCCTGCCCAATTTTCCCCACCAGGGAATTCAGAGGAACACAAGCTCCCAGCCTCCTTTCTGCACCCCTCCTTCCAGCCTGAAGCAGCTGTTGCACCCCAGGATGGCAAATTCCCAGTGCTTTCCCTTTCCTGCATGCTCAGTCTGAGGAGGTTCATTAAAGAGTCTGCACATGCAGCTGCTGTGTGAGAACAGACAATATCCAGCCTGCTCAGGCAAAGAAGATTCATGAAAGGCTTGGCTTCATTAACAATGTACCTGTCCAAGAATTAGCTGGAGTTCTTACTCTTGTGGTTTAGAAAATGTGGAGGGGTTTTCATGGGGGCAGCAAAGGCAGATAAGTGCTAAAGTCCATCAAGTGTAGCTCCTGCAGCAAAGTCTGAGTTTTCCAGAAATCAAAGGCTCAAGAGAATGAAGGGAAACTAAAATCCAACCTAAAAATATCCCCCAGAATAGTAAAAAACACCCAATAATATACTGCTTCCTAAGGTTAACTCTTAACTGCTTTGGCTGAAGTAATAAAATAAACTGGAACAAAGCATCACAGAGAATATGGCTCTATGTGGGTTGTGTGTCTGAGAATCCAGAAAATCCATTCAGAACGGAAAAATTCACATAGCTGCTTGGTGGAACTGGAAGCTAGTGAGAACTATTTCTTACCAAAAAAAGTATCAGAAAACCTTAATGGTGGCCCTGCTGCCATCCCCACTCCAAATGTTTGTGCTATTGAGACAGCCAGCTCAATCTCCTGCTGATGGGTCTCCGTAAAGTAGTGCAGGACTTCAGCTTCTGGAAAATGGAACTCTTACTCCAAATGGGGTTTTGGGGGGAAAAAACCCTTAAACCCTGAAACCCCTGCACAATCTGTGGTGTGTTTCTGTGCCTAGCAGCCTTTATTTGCATGATCTTTTCCCAGAAAGCTCTCTGCAGCAGGACTGTAACACCCCCAGGGAGAGGAATCAGTGATTCTGGCCTCAGAGGGTGCATTTATGCCACATCACTGCTACCTTAAAAGAGGCTGCTTATTGTCCTCAGGAGAGCAGTTCTGCTGCATTGCCCTGCCAGTGGCTGCTTCCAAATGGATTCTCATTCTCAGGAAAAGCTGCTGCTGATGCTTTTGTTGATAAGAAAATCAGAAGACTTTCCCCAAACATTTAAGTTCTGTCATAGTAGAAATAACTTGTCAGTGAGGAAAGTGCAGCATCATGAGGGCTTTTTTTCCTGGGTCCATAGAGGTTTGTGTTATTGGAAGGACAAGGAACTGCAGGTTGATCACAAAAGTACAGCTAAAAAACCCCCAGCAACCCAGAGGGATAAAACTGAACATCCCAAAGCACTGCTTTATCTGTTCCACATGGGCTCAAGAATTCTTAAGGATAGCCTGTGCTTCAATCTTAAAATTTAAAAAAAAAAAAAAAAAAAAAAAGCCAGTGCCAGTCACTCCTGAGAATAAGGTAGCTCAATAAATTAAGGCAACTCAAGCTCAGTATTTTATACCCAAGGGGTGTTAGACTGAGGAAGGATAGAAATTGAGCCTGTCCTTTATCCAAGTGGAATTGTGAGAAAATTCACACTTTCACTGCAGCTTTTAAGATTATATTTGTCTTTAATCAACTTTAATAAGAAAACAGGGGAAAACAGCTTCAGAAATACCAACCCCCCAAAACATTCTGGTTTCAAAAATTAATGGAGAATATTTAGTGGGATATGCATTTCCCCTACAAAGCATTGTACAGAGAGTTGGAATAAAAACCCCCTCATTCCACTTTCATTACTGAGGCAGAAAAGCAAAGCAAATGGGAATGGCTCTGTAACCATAGCAACATTTGCCATTATTATTTTTTCAAAGAATTTCTGAGGCTCTACAATTTGAATTCTGCATTCTGAGGATAAAGTTTGTATCAAAAAAAAAAAGAATGGAAGAACTTTATTTGGTTGCTGATCCTAATGGCAACTTTAAAAATTTTTTTTTTTTCTAAAGAGTAGTTTAAAAAAGAAGTCACATGCAAACAGGAAGGAATATAATGCCTTATAATTTTCTTAAATATAGTGTAAGATATGTGTAACTCTCAGGAGATAGGGCATGGAAATTACGACTGCATGAAAACATGCTAATTGAGAATGGTCAATTAAAAGATATTTTCAATAATGACAGGAAAGGTGGAAAAATAATTATGGTATCCATACAGAACATGATATTTTTCATAATCATGAATACAAATTTCCTGGGTGCTGTTGCTTGGGTCAATTACAAGATTCTTTCTTTCTGTCCCCTTCACCTCAGTGGGCACATTTAATCTCATCTTATTTATTATGAATAATTATACTCACAATGATGTAGAAGTACAGCCAGTTATTTGAGAAGAAGCTGGAATAAGTGTAAAAGTAATCACTCTTAAAATACTATAGAGACACATCAATGGCAAAAAACCCCACCCCCCCCACAAAAAAAAAAAAAAAAAAAAAAAAAAAAAAAAAGAAAAGGAAAAAAAACCCCATGTAAAACAAACCAAAAAACCCAAACCCACCACGAATAAGAGTCAGGATATACATTTAACAGAACCAGAAGAAAAACCACGATTGCAACATGACTTATTTGTTATATTTTATTTCATGGCAGACATCAGCAGGAACAGTATTTTTGTGCTCCATTTAAATGGGAAAGTTGACACTTAAAAATCTATTTCAATCAAATCACGACTGATTTAATGAACATTAATCAGATGCAAAAGACTATGCCAAAACATGAACTTGTTAATAATCGCTGCAGGTAGGAAAGCCTCCTCATCTTCAAACAACCTGCTAGAAAAGACAGCTGACCAGAGAATTAAGTCTGCCCAGGACTGATACAACAGAACCTAAAGGGGAACAAGGCACCAGGTAATAATGTCTCTACCTCAAATCTCTTCTTAATCTTTCTCTTTTGTGCCTCATCCAAACATAGATAACTCCTTGATGGGTAGACACAGCAAGCTATTAGGTCTATTGTGCTAATGATCTTCAAATTAAACTGTAGCAAACCCAAAGCCTCCATGCTGGAGTTGTTAAGACTTTCTCTGTCAATAAGCTGCAGAAAATGAATTACACAATTATACCTCAGTGCAAACTGTAATGACTACAAATTACACCAGTAATTGTATTATACAGCAAAGTGATTTGATTCATTGCTTACAAGGCATAATTAATAAGCTGAAATAAGATTATCTCTATATTCTATCTTTAGAGTCTATTTTTCCAAGGAGTAATTTGTTGGTCTCTCTCTCTCTTTTTTTTTCCCCCCCAGTATCTCATTGCTCTGACTGTCAGAAATATTTAATGTGGTTTTTTGGGTGAAAGTTATTGAACATCATCTTAAATTACTGAAGTAAGTCTGGTAGGGTCTGTAAAGAATCGGGAGGCATCACTACTCTCAGGAGATAAAACAGAGAGATAAACAGAGATAAACAGAAGGCAATCTTGTATGCAGAGAGCTCTTTAAGGGTATCTGTTGATGAGCAAGGGCAGGGAAATAACTAAGGCAGATTACATTTGCATTTCTGTTAGGTGACAGTTCATTTTAATTTCATTTATTGTCTTTAAGTTAGGATAGCAAAATAGCCTTTATTATTTCCCAGGGGAAAGAGAATTAGAAGGAGAGATTTGGGAGCTCTATTGCACAAGAAACTGTAAACCAGAGACAAAAAAAAATGGTCTGTGGGAAACATGTTAAAGGTTCTAGATGATGACAGAATGAGTGGAAATTATCATTAACAGCACTCCCCCAAATCCTTCCTTTTCTTGCCAGTATTTTTTCCTGCAGTCTGCTTTATTAAAATGCTATTTAAATACCAAGAGGTGATGAACTGAGAATAAAAAAAGGGTAACATATGAATACTCTCACTCTGTCCTAGTGAGCACCTCTATTCATTCCAATCAGAGATTTAATTGGAACTTAGTTGCTGGTTTTGATTTTGTTGTTTAAATAAATGGCCTTCATTTCATAAACCTACACTATTCTGCTCATTACAGAAGTTTTTCTAGAAGCTTCCAGCTTGATCTCTGTGTTCTTAATATTAAATAGAAGAGCTGCCATGGAATGCAGTTTATCCTCCTGCTGCAGCCAAATGAAGGAAATTTGGGAGCTCTAGAACTTGCCTGGGAAGATAAGGCTCCTAGAAACCAAAGTTTTAAAAGTTCTCTGGCTGCTATTTTGCTCCAAAGTAAAAAGTCTATTAATTTATTATTAGAACAATCTCCTTAATCAAAATGCTGATTCAGCTTGTTATTTATTAGATGATTCTAATGAATACTATGAATATCAGGAAAGCAGCCAGAACAGCAATCAACTCAATTTTGCAATAAACTAAAGAGCACCTGGTGCTTTGCAACTTTGCGCTTTGATAATCTGGAAAACCAATTTTCAGCATCTAAACAAGTATGTTGGTGACCAGCAGAAGCTATATTATTTTACCTTTCTTTTTCTTTAATCCATGCTTTGAAAACATTGAGAAATCTAGATTAAAATGTTGATATGAAATTCCAGTGAAAAGCCTGAATTCCTGAATGCTTGTATTTTTCCACAACAGTCTCTGCAATTGCACTCAGAGAGAATAATCTGAATGTCAAATATTTGACAAGTCAATTTGAGCAGAAGTAGGTAACTGTGGAGCCAGTAATTATTTTCAATAATTGATAGCTCTTCATATAATGCAAACTACATATAAGAAACATATTTTTTAGCCCAAAAACAAGGGTTGATAACCCCTTAATTTTATTAAGGATTCTTTCTTTTCCCCTCACATCTTTATCTTAAAAATACATTACTGCTGTCAGTTGTATTTGATATCCCTGTGTTCAGAGGTTTTCCTTTATTCCCCTGAACACAGATAGCCAGGGTAACTTCCAGCCACCAAACACAAAAGATTGAAAAAATCCCACTGCTTTAATTATGAGCTTACAGAAATAACTTGGTGATTTAGAAGAGGAAGTCCCATTACTTTACAGTAAATCAAGCTTGTGGACACATTAAAAGAAGCTTGTAAGGGAACAAAACTTTTAAGTGCAAGATTGTTTTATGGTTTACTAAAATTATCAGCTATATAAGAGTGGAGAATGTGTTCTCAGCATGAAAATTACATCAGAATTTTTCTTTTTTCTCTTAAAAGCAAAAATTAGTGTATTTTATACACTGATTTTTGCAGGACTCTCTTCAAATGAAAAAGGCTGAAGTCAGTGCATTTTTACCCCTGGAGTAGTCTGATGTTCTCACACATCGGATTTTTGACAGCAGTATGAGAAACAAAACAAACTACTAACAGCAAACTAACCAATCAACCCCCCAAACCCTGACTTGAATGGCTCCTTCCTCTCAGGAGTCTGCACAGTAGTAATTGGCATAGGAAAAGCTCTACTCCATTCAAGTTTCTTTTCTTATAAAACAGAGATGAGAATACCTTTGAACATAATGCAAATAATTGACTGTCTGCATCTATTTTTGTTGATACATGTCAGCCAACAGAGCTGTAAGTTAGCTAAAGCAATTGCACAGCACCAAAACAATTCTATCCAGAGAAGCTCAGTACGTGCAATAATTCTTTTTATGCACGCTACCTCAGAAGTATTATTTTCTATTTCAAAACAATGCAGGTACCCTACAACACCAAAAAGAAAATCAAGGAAATACACCTGCAAGTAAGGTATATTGTAGGCACTGTGACATGCAATTATACATGCTGCTACTTTTCAGCTTCCAATTTTAGAGTAATGAAAAATCAAAGTTCACTGGATTACATTAAAAAGTCTTCTAGGTTGAAATTCAATTGAATGATCCATAAGGCAATTCTTTTTCAGAGCTGCTTAAACAGAAGTATGATCAGCAAGGTATAGAACTATTGAAACAGGGAAAGTCTGTTCTAAAAACCAGTTCTGAATCCCAGGACGGGATCTTGATTAAATTGGGATTTCTGTGGGAACAACCAGATATTTTGCTGTACTAATCAGCACAGAGAGATTCTGTCTGTCTATTGTGAGGCCCTGGCACAGAAGCTGTGGCTGCCCCTGGATCTCTGGAATGTTGCAGGCAGGTTGGGCAGGGCTTGCAGCAACCTGGGACACTGGAAGTGTCCCTGCCATGGCAGGGATGGCACTGGATGGGCTTTAAGGTCCCTTCCAACCCAAACCTTTCTGTGATTCTTCATTTTTAACATCCAGTGATAGAAATACTGCAGCTTTTTCCACTCCCTTGTTCCTAATTTCCAAGTTTTTCATTGAATTCTACAAGCCTTAGGTAACTCCAGCTTATTCTAATGTATTTCATTTGTAATAGTCAAAACCACTATGATTATTTATTTCTAAATCTCTGATAAATCTCATGTGTTCTGGTATTTCAGGGACATGTCACAAAAACAACACAGTGAAGCCATCATCACCAACCACCCCTCCCTAGAGGCAGACAAGGAGCTCCATATTTTCTGCCTTCTTCTGTGTGAACTCACTGCTCCTCAGGCACAAACTGCCCCCACCACAGCTAATGCAGCTCCAGTTTTGTTGGGTTTTTTTTCCCTCCTTGATTTTGTTCATTATTTTTTCAGCAGTTGAAAAGAGTGAACAAAATCAATACGAAAATATATTACACTAGCACTCAAACTGGTCAGCTACTTGCACGGATTAGACAAAACTCGATACAGTTGAATTTGAGTTTCACTGGGCATCTAAAACTTAAATGGATGGAAAATTGTGGTGATGCATGCTTTATTTTTACTTGTTTGCAAAAAAAGCCGTAACTTTATCAAACATTATAAACACTTTCACTGCTGACAACCCTCTTCAAACATCAACTACTGTAATTTCCCCCACATTTACATAATACTGCCTGATTAAGCTGACAGAATTTTCTTTGCTGCTTGCTGCAGAAATCAAAAATAAAAACACAATGTTAGCAATGGTTTGCCCTCCTAAGATTTTCATGTTGGAGAGTACGAAAGAGTAAAATGGCTAATCTGAAACAGATAGGGGAATATTCTCTATTATTAATCTCCTCATTCAAGCAGACTTTAGCTTCTTTCCTTCAGTATAAAACCTGCTCTAGTTGGCAGCAATTCAACACCAATCCCTGCCCTGGGTCTGTAGCCCTGCCTGAAGAGAGCTCTTCCTTCACAACTCTCCTTAAATTACAGCCTCTTACCCTGACAATTTATTTCTCAGAGTAACTACAAAGCCTTGAGGCCTGAATTGTCTGGCTGTTTCATGAACACAGCTCTCCCATGTTTGTTGTTATTTCAATGTATTATTTTCAGTGTATTCCTATGTGCTATTTCAATGTATTCCCATCTTATCCCACTCACCAGCCTGGGTTATATTGAGCAGCAGTGATGTTCATCTCAACATGCACGTGGCAAGATGATCTGTTACCATGTGGACGTAGCAGGTTTTTGTAAAAAAAATTACTGTGTAATTGTCATTGTTTCATTGTCATGCAGCTTCGAAATAATCCATGTTGTCTCACAGTTATAATTAAATCATCACCTCTTAGACTTCCACAGTAAAACCAAAGTTTCAGAGTTGAAAGCGAGGTCAATAGAGAACTGCCAATAGACAGAACATCCATAAAGACAAAGAAATACTCTACTGTGGTTAAGAAATACTCTGCTGTGCTTAAAGGAGTAATTTCAAGTCCTTTCCTTTCTGTAGAACAGAATACCTACAAAAAGCTTTGCTTGTGAACACTTTTAAAACCAAAATTTTGAAGTATCACAGAAAGATAGAAGTAATTAATATAACCCTTATGAAATCATCCAAACTTGTTCCAGTACACATTAAATTAATTCAGACAAACACCACCCCCCATACACCAGTTTAACACTATTCCAGAAAGGAGTTTAATGATCCACAATAATCAACTGTTAAACATTCTGCACTGAAGCTTCCCAAGCCACAAGAATTTATTCTTTTGAATTGGTCTTCCAAACATCAGCAACCAGTTTCACACATAAATCAACTTTAGAAACACAATTTGAAACCAAAAACAAATAAAAATTGTCTAGAGTGCCTGTATAATCACACAGTGAGAAAGCTGGCATTCTTTTCTTGTTAAAGAGCAGCTGGAATTGCCTCTGAACTCCCATTTCAGAGCATCCAATTTCTCTGTTAGCATTTCCATTCTCATTCACAGTAATTTCCATGGCTCAGAAAGAAATCTGGTAAACAAGAATATGGATTATCTTTTTCTTCTGAAAAAGGTGCAGCATAGTCAGCTGCATTGTGGTAGAGCAGGGGGCTTCTGCCCTGGTTTGCAGCTAACAAATAATTTTGCTCCTATTTCTCAATAAGTTTGGTGAGTCTTGAGTCCATGAGAAATGCTCTTAGGAAAATAGGAAAGCCCACATGGCTTGGTTAGTTTTAACTGTAGCTTGATCTATTTATTTCTTCTAGAATGCAGAGGAAGCAGAGGTGGGAAATGAATGACAGAATGTTCCTTTCACAATAAGAGAGCTCTCAGGTGTGTAATAAGGGCTCAGGGAAACTCTGCAATTATGCAAAATTCAAAGGCAACTGGAGAACACGAGCAGTTACTGTAGGAGTGAGTGGAACAATGATATCCCATGCATGGGGAGTATCTGTCACAGAAGTTCAGGCAGTATTGTAGATGAAAGACAGGACACAGAAGCACAAAGGAATTACAACGAGCTTCTGTTAAGTAAGGGTCAGTCAGGCTCAAGGGACTGTCAGAAACTTCACAAGATTATGAGTGGTTTAGAGTTCTGTATTTCGCTTTCCCAGCCCGTCCTATTAATTTGTTTTCTAAGATCGCTTTCCCCTCCGACATTTCAATGAAAGAAATTATTTTATCCCCCTCCTGGACTTTGCAGGATCTCTCCCGTGTTCTCTGAGCAGCCTTGTTATCTGCATCAATCTCTAGGATCCAGATTCCCCCTTTCTTTTTCTCCTTTTTGCTGCCATCCAGAAAAAAGCCATGCCCTCTGCCCTCCAACTCAGAAACGTCAGTTTTCCTTTCTCCAGCTTCAGGGAGCAAGTGGACAAGAAGGAATAGGGCGAGGCAAGATCTACCCTAAGATCAAGGGGGAATATTGAAAATAGAAGGACCCTGCTGCTGCTTTTTCCTGGGGACAGCAGCTGCTCAGCAGCCAAGGGCTGTCCCACGGAACTCCAGCAAACTGGGGAACTCCTTCCAGCTGCCCCTGCAGAAACCTGGCCTGGGACACCTGGGACTTTCTGCTCGTTATTAGGAGACGCTAAATGGCTTCTGTGAGTTTGAGACTTGTCAACACACCCTGTCCTTGCCTTCTTTGCCTCCATAGATGAATTCTTTCCAAGCTGTAAAAGACTGAAAGGAGATTAACCATGATGGGGAAGAGAGGGGAGGTTTCAAAGGTGTTAATGTTACTGTAGGCACCAAGGTGTCTGTACAATCTTGATGAATTATTCCTAAAAATAGCCCTGATGCAGGTGATCCATCTTACAGGTTTGGTCAAAGGGACAAGCTTCCCCCAGCCCAGTATTGATTGCTTACAGTAGGACCATGTTGGAGAATTACAAAAGGCACTTCAGTCCCTGCAAACTACCCACAGACACCTCAAGGCTTGTCCAACAAAAAAAAGCTGGGTTTTGTTTTGATATATTTGCTTCTTCTCCTCCTCCTTTAAGTGCTGCCTCTTACTCAGCTTCCACAGTAATTGCTGTTCTGACTTCATTACAGTTTGCAGTTGTCTTTTAAAATAGCAAACAAATGAGGGCTAATTTTTGCCACAGCAGCAACTCACAAGCAGGTACATGGAGGGAAAGAAAAAGGGAAAAGATAGGACAATGGCCAAGCTAGGAAAGGAGGGATTTTCTTGCTGGCTGTAATGTTGATATAACTGTAATGTAAAGAGAGCAGATTTTTTTCTTTTTGTTTAATATTAATTATATGCTGTGATTTTAAAGTTATGTAGCATTTCAAATCACAAGGTGACTTCAAGGGTATTCCTGGAAATTGTCAGCAATGTTGTGCCTCAAGTGGGACAAGAATTGATGTGAGAAGTTTGGATCCTCTCTCAGGGTGTCCACTAAAACCTCATCATGTAAACAGTGCAGCCAACACCCCAGGACAGGGATGGCTGTTCCTGCTTCACCAGCAGAGGGATTCGGAAAATCAAATTCAATTATGTACCTGACATCCCACAAACTCCAGTTTGTGCCAAAGGACAGATAAAAGGTTGACAAGATGTAATATGTTTGCTCTTTCTTGGCAGAATCTTTGTTGTTTTCTCATGTTTCCTTTAGCAATGCTGGAAATGGTCTCATGCAACCCCAAAAAACCCAACAGAAACACCCCAACCTAAACAAAACAAAACAAAACAAAACAAAAAAAACCCCCAAACACTCAAGATACAACTCACATTTCAATACCCATCATCAGCTGCCCCAGGTGTCCCATTTAAGAAATATCTGCATTCTCAAATTTCAGGTTTATTCAGGGCCATGGTTCTTCCTGACTGACATAAATAGATCTTTTATCTGTTTGATTTGCCTGTGGAATTCTATCTTCACATCATGTAATGTCCTAAGTAATATTCAAAAGTTTTCCTTAGATTCAGACAACTAGAAAAGATGGATTCATTACCAGAATACCTGTAATATATTAGTAAATATGAGACAAAACCAGGACACCAGCTATCATCATGTAAAAGTTTCAGATATTTTAAAAATAAATTATTACTGAAAAGGATAGTGCCGTTCTGAGCCAAATAATCATTCCTCTTAGAACATCATTTATCTTACTGAAATTTTTAAAATGTGCAGAACACAGAAGTGTTCTGCTCTTATACTGTGAGAGCATAGATTTTAAAAATGATTCATTGTCCTGTCAGAGTATTTGCCTAATGCTGGAAAAAATCCATTAACATCTTTCAGCCTCCCAAATATTGGTAACAGAATTGCTCTTCCCTCTCCTACCTTCTATCACGTTGAGTTGGAAAGGAAAGCAGAGGAAGAGAAACTCTACTCTGGTGATTTTACAGTGCAGTATGGGATATTTAGTAAAACATGGCTCAGCTTCTTGTTCTTCTTTTATTTTAATTTAAAAAAGACATTTTCCCCATGCTGCAGTACAAGTAGTGGGGACAGTAACAGGAACATTTTGTTCTGGACTGCACAGATAATTCCCCCCTGGTTTCACAGGAGTCAGGCTCCCATCTGAAGCTGCACATTCCTTCCTATCACTTCCATACATTTCAGACCTGGGAATGGAACTTTCTGGAATCTCATTACAATAGATTATGCATGTTTTATATGTTGCCTCCCAGAACGGCATGTTTAAAAAAACACACAGCTCTCCAGGAAATACTCTGCTAGTTTTGCTTTATCTGCCCTTCCTAGATAATTTGTCTTCTGAAGAGAGCTGAAAAGAGATTTTAAGTGATTTTAATATAGGAAGAAATCCAGCAGCTGGAGCCAACTGTTAAAAAATTTGAAGCCCTATTAATTTTTTATTGTATGTCCAAAAGGACACTGCTTTGTGTAGATTATTCAAATAAGTTGGGGGAACGAAGCCTCAGAATGATTTTAAGTAATGGAAAATGATGCCCATGAAAAGATGAGTGAGAAAAAAAGGCTGAGAAAAAAAAATCTATTTTGATCAACCAGCCGAGCACAGGAGCATGTCAAACACATGCATTTTCATTTCTGAGAGAACAGGCTCAATGAAGCATTAAAGAACATATTCCCACAGAGACAGCTGGATTCCAGCATCCCAAATCAGGACATATCCAGGTTAGTTCCTGATTTATGTATCCCAGAGCCTCCTCCTGCCAGGGCTGAGTCCCATGACAGAGAGAGCAGACTAATTCTAAAGACATATATGCTACACTTCATCTTCTCTCAGAGGCCCCAGCCATTGTGATCAGGGCAGAATTTGACACAGAAACTGAAAGATTTATAGCTCTCAGCCTTACCAAGATTTTCAGAGATGACCAAAGCAGCACTTATTTCATGCAATTAATAATTGTATCATAAAAGCCAAATCACTCTGTTTACAGCCACACTTGACAAAAGTTAAATGGCAAAAATCTTTATTCTGGATTTCTGAACTTTCTCTTTAAATTCTTAATATATAGAAAAAAGGACTTTTTTTTATATATTCACACTTCAGCTGGGATCTTCTTTTCCCTCTTTCAAAAAGTTCCCTGCCAAAACCCCTCATCCTATCACTTACTACTTGCTTTTATTCAGTGTTCACCAAAACTTGAACTGCATCTCAGAAAACTGCATCTCTAAATAGGAAAATTTCTATCTTGAAACAACAAATGAAAGTTCTAGATCCTTTGGTATATGAACAAAAAGCACTGCTGATGCAGAAATGAAAGAAAGTAATGTCAAAATTGGGTTAAAAGGTTTCAGACTGTTTCATGCAGTGTACAAGAACTGAGTTTCTTTCCTCCTTACTCAGCACTTCTGGGACATCATTCTGAGTGGGCAGGCCAGGTTTAGATCCCCTGATGACAAGAGGGAGGTCAGCAGAAGGCCACAAAGGACTCGGGGGGACAGGAGCACATGGGGTGTGAAGAGAGGAGGAAGGGGTTGGATGTGCTCAGCCTGGAGAGCAGAGCTGGGACCAGCAGCAGCTGCTCTCAGCCTTTCCAGCTCTGGAGTTACAGAAATGACAGAGATAAGCTTTCCTCTGAGGCGAGAGGAGATGGTAACAGGTTAAGAGTCAAAAAGAAGACGGAAATGGCAACAATGAAAATATTTCCTGTCCATAAAAGAGTAATTGACAACAAGAGCAGTCTCTAAAGTGAGGTGTTTATGGATCTCCAGCTTTGGTGGTACTTGAAACCTGGCTGGGAACAGCCCTGATTTGCTTTGCTGGCAACCCTGCTTTGAGCAGAGCTTTCACTGGGGCATTTTCAGAGGCCCCTTCCATCCTAAAATATTCCATGATTGACCTCCTAACACAATGAAGTAATTTCTGGGCATTTCAAATGTGGATAAGGCAAGAAAATATCATTTCAATACTCATAGGGGATTTTTAACAATATTATGAAAAAAAAAATCCAAACAAGAAAATGGAGTATGATGGTTAATCAGCTGATCGGATCCTCTTTCAGGTAATTCTTTTTGATATTTCACTACATATTGGTGTTGTGGTTGGTTGGTTTGATTTTGTTACTAAAAAAGCCTAAATATGAATTGAGAAGCTAAAGGTTGCCTGTTCAGGCCACTTACAGGTATCAAAGTTGAAAGTGTGATTTTTTTTTCAAAGCCACTTTATTTCAAAATATATTACAAGACAAACAAACAGTACAGAAATACAACTGGGACCAAAAAAAAAAAAAAAAGTAATAGAAATATTCCAGTAAAATACATTAGACATCCCCAATATTACATGATCAAGTACATCTTGGAAAGGATCATAGAAATAGATTAGAAAAAGATGGGAGTCATTCTTCAAAGCTCAAAATGTCTGAAGGGATTAGGGAGATTTTGCAACTGCTGAGTTTGGACATTTTCACTTATCTGATTCCGAGCTCTTTTGACAAAGCAAGCAAGGCATGGAATGAGCTAAATGGGCCATGTGTCAACCCAAAGTCCCCTGGCAGGAAGTGCAGAAACTGAGTTTTCATTGACAAATAGCAGTGCAGTTACTTGGATGGCAGAGCCCACACCTTGTTCAGCTTGAAAGAGAAAAAAAAAAAAAAAATAATTATTTCTGGCCTTTAATCTGGCTTTGAAATTACCCATGATGAGCACATTCAGGTAGAGTTAGATGTGATATAATGGGGGAGAAGAACAAACAAGAAGTCCCAAACACCTATTCTTTAGTTATAAATTTTATCTTTCAAGATATGTCTACAGTGCCTGTATGAAAAATGTAATTATAGTTCAGAACCAGCAGCATTTCCTTTAGTCACTGAAAGTAATAAAAGGAGCCAGAGATAAAGCACACCATGGAAAGGAGATCCTATGAATAGTATGTACTTTATTTTTAAATAGTTCCAATCTATTGAAGTTTCTATACCTGTATCTAACAAACACATGGAGTCATACCCTCGGAATATCATTGTTGGAGTGTTTTCATTAAAGAGTCTTCTTTACAGCCTTTTCACTTCTGCATTATTTTAGTAGAGTGAGGAGGAAAATATTTATTTCTAATTTTTATTTTCATTATCCTTCAGTGGCATCAGCAGAACTACTGCTTACAGGCTTTTTATCAGACAATTTTACTTAGGGGATCATTTTTTACTACAGCCACTGAGCTTAGATCTGCACCCATGTTCCCATTTCCTCTGCCTTGTGACTGTTCAACAGAACTGTTGTTTTAAAAGGTAGAAAACTAAATGTGAAACTCATCTTGGATATTTGTCAGCTTTCCTGAAGGTGTTTGCTTTTTAAAAAAAAAAAGAGAGAGAATAATTTAGATTTTCCCCCACCCATTAAGAAAGATAAAACTGAATTATTTTCAATTACCTTATGTTTTACACAAGTTCTTTAACTCCATTGTACTGAAGCCATAATATACATAGAACAAAGTGCTTTATTTTTCACAATAACTGAAATTACTGATGTTATTTTTGTGTATAATAATAAAAGAAAACAAATGCTATCTGTGGAGTCCCAGGAGCCTACAACATCAATGGCAATGCCCTGGAGGGGTGTACCGTAGGCTCCAGGAATACCTTGCAACACAGCATTAATTAGAAAAGGGATTTCTCCGCGGTGAGAAATTAACCCTGGTTCAGTTTTCCTCAGTGGCCCTTTGGCCTCAGCTGCCTCTATTGCCCATACACGGCCCAATGCTAGACAGTTCTCCATTCCCTGTTTCCCCATCGGCTTCTGTATCCCTGCCTGTTCTCCCTGGCATTCCCTACCGGTTGTTGTCCTTTTCCCCACCTATGCCCTCTCCTTTTTGGCTCCTGACGCTCTGCTCCACCCTCTCTTAGCTCATACATTAGCCTGGACCCTTCACTGTTCCTCATCTTTTATCCCTGGGCCCCTTCAGCGTTATTTGCCTCAATAAACCCCGTCAGAACTCCATACAGAAGACCCTTCCTGTCTCTCATTCATCAAGCTATCCATGTGATGCCCTGGGAAGGCTGACCTGGAACAGAGGCTGGACAAAGCCAGAGAATAAAGTTCTGGGAACTCCGGGGAAGGGGGAGAGTAGCGAGCACTGTCAGCAACGCCGTGTCTCAGACCCTGATTGGAGAACATTGACCAATCACACGACACCCTGAAGAAATGATTGGACCAGAGTGTTCCTCGATAAGGACCAATGGGAGCCCCAGAAAGCGACAGGGGATCCAAAACGGACCAATCAAAGACTTACAAGGGGTATAAGAACTGTCCCAGGGTTTTGCCTCAGGTTGTCCTGCAAAGCTTGTGGTACTTAGGAGTACTGGTGTGCTACACTGTCACTGTAGGGATTATTGTGTTGGGGTTTTTTTTTTCTTTTTTTTTTTTTTGTGTGTTTTTTTTTTTTTTTTTTGGGGGGGGTTGGTGGTGTTTTTTGTTTGTTTGTTTGTTTGTTTGTTTGTTTTGTGTGTGTTTTTTTTTTTTCTCTGTCTTGTCATGTGAAGCCTGAGCTTATCTTTGGTTCCCGCTCCCAGTAGTTTTAACCAATAAACGAGCTGGAGCAGCTGCCACTGGACAAAAGCCACATTCAGGTGTTCCACTTCCAGAGGGAAACCCCCAATTTTTTGGGGAAATCCTGACCAGTAACCCTCTGCAAAGTCGACAGTTGGTCACATCAGTGAAATCCCTCACCGGAGTGGTCATTGTGTTGTGCAGGTCGCTTTTTGTTTCATTTTTGAATTTTAATCTTGTGGTGGGAAAGAGAGGAGCAAGATGGGCATGAAACGCACCATTCTGCAGTACGTCTCCAAATTCGTAACATCCTTGCTAAAAAATGTTTCAAGTTTTCTAAAGGGAATTAAAACGTTTTTGTCTGGTGGGTTTTTAAGTATTTTACAGGTGTTACGCACGAATGAGTCCTGTTGGTTGAATTTTGGGACAGTGTTGGGAAAAGGTTATATGTTTTACAGACAAGGGGATTTTTATCCGATTTTTTGTTCCATTTATGAGGTGATTGGGAGTTTAGGGGAGCAATTGGGGAATGTTAAAGGTTTAGAACCCCAGATGTCGCCTCAGTTATTGCATTCCTGCCCCCATGTTCCTATTACTTCATCCCCTCAGGAGAGGTCTGTGGATGGAAACTGCCAAAAGGCGCAGGATTGCTCCCTGCCTTCTGCCATCGTACCTGGTCCCCTTCTGCCATCATCTCCTGTCCCCTTCTGCCATCATCTCCTGTCCCCTTCTGCCATCGTCCCTGGTCCCCTTCTGCCATCGTCCCTGGTCCCCTTCTGCCATCGTCTCCTGTCCCCTTCTGCCATCATCTCCTGTCCCCTTCTGCCATTGTCCCCAGTCCCCTTCTGCCATCGTCTCCTGTCCCCTTCTGCCATCGTCCCCGGTCCCCTTCCGCCATTGTCCCCAGTCTTCTTCTGCCATCGTCCCCAGTCTCCTTCTGCTATCGTCTCCTGTCCCCCTCTGCCCCCTTCCCAGGATGGCCCCGATCACCATCCTGGGCTCTGACCTAACCCTCCTCCCCATGCTCATTTATCCCATTCCCTCATTAAATGTTATGTCTCAAAATGGTGCCGGCCTCGTGAGGGGATCCGCCATTTTGAGTGCTTTGGCGCCAAATTTTCCTTCCATCGACACACAAAATAGCAGCTGTGATCTTTGTTATAGGTTAACACAGTTTGTTTTTTTCTAGTTGAGGAAGTGTGGAATACCGCCCTGTGGGGATCTTTTGAATTCCTTTGAAAAAAATAGATGGAGCCTATCGGGGGCCCCGGGTGAGGCCCCGGGTAACACCGTGTGGCGGCCACACGGGCCGGGCCTGCTGCCCCCCCGGGGGAGGGACGCAACCATGCTTGGGCTCGATCACAGCGGAGAAGGGGAGGAAAAGCCCCGGCAGCAGCTGCCCGAGCCTCCGGCCGGGGCTGGGGGGATGTTCTCCCCGCCTCTCCTTCCTCAGGGAGCAGCCCTGAGCGGCCCACGCCATGAGACTGAGGGGTGGAAGAGAAAAGCATCCACCAGCCTCCACACTCTTATGAATAAAAATCGGGGCCAGGAGACATTTCTCCCTTTTTAAGCCTTTATTAAAGTTCAGCTCTGGGTGGGGGCTTTGGGGGCTGCGCACACCGCCGCTGCTCCCGCTGGACGACGCAGAGGAGGAGGAACGCAGCTTTGTCTTTTCTTCCTCGCAGGGTCCATAGGAAGTCTGCTGTCGGCTCCCAGCTGGGGCGGTCTGGCCGGTACAGGTCTATTGAAGTTACGCTGAGGGACCAAAGAGTCTCTGTTGGCGCCCTGGCGTTCTCTGCTCTGCCGATCTGGGGGTGTCACTTGTAGTCCGGGGTGCTACATTGGCTCGTTGTTAGGGTTTTATTTCTTTTTCCACGGAGTTTTCCGAAATTTGCATGAATCCCTCGTGAATCCTGAGAACAGAAGCTACGTGCCCGACAACGCAAGGGGGAAGGGAGTACAATGCGACTGAGGTAGGAAAATTTAACAATTGAAGGACCTGAGCTAGCAGAGTTAGGTGAGCAATTGGGGAATAATTAACATTTGTAAAGGCGTTTGTTAGCAACACACAAACCTGATGCTAGAGGAAAAAAAACTTTCTGGGTGAATTTCATTCCTTAAAACACCGCATGGCTTGGAGAGTTTTGCAGCTCCCGCCTGCAGAGACCGCGTGTCCCCCGCAGGCCTCTTGAACTCTTTCCTGCCAGCAGATGGAACCTCCAGAGCCCTGGGCTTTCCCGAAGCGACGACAAGACAAAAAGATTGAACCACAGAGAGACTGAGCCTGAAACTAAGTCAGTGAAGAGAGAGTGAAAACACTCTTTGGGGAGAAGGATAAGGAGTGGCCTCATGTAGCTGGACATTTCTGGTAATATAGAGAATGGACCTTTTTTCCTGTAACATATA
>VZUI01048118.1:0-43616 GCA_013401135.1 Cettia cetti | reverse complement strand
CGGCCGCCAGGTGTCGCCGGCGCACGGGCGTCCCCGCGGCCCCTCCTGCGCCCGGAGCCGGCGGGGCTGGCTCAGTGAGAGCGGGCGGAGGCGTCAGCCCGCAGCGGGGACGCGCAGCCCAGCCCGGCTCGCCCCTTCCTCGCACACCCCCGCGGCCCGGCTCGGCTGACGCTCTCGGCACTGCCAGCGGCCGGCCGGCCGGCTCCCGAGCACGGCCTGCGGCCGCTCTCCAGTGGCGGCGGTGGGGAGCCGCGGTGAGGAGAAAGCTGCTGCTGCTGCGGCGGCGGCGGTGGCGGCGGCGGGGGGAGCAGCCATGTTGGAGCACGGAATAAAGTGACTTTCCTCGGGGAGGGAGTGCGTTCGGCGGTCCGGCGGAGGCGAAGGCTCTTGGGCGCTGAAGGGAGGGGGGGTTCGGCTCCCGAAGGCCGGATACGGCTCCTACGCGGAGGAGAAGGGGAAGGAGAAGGGGCAAAGGAACCGCCCCCGGACCCGCGAAGCTCCGGCGCTACTGGTGAGTTGTGGCTGTTCATTGTCTCCCGGCCCAGGGTGCGGGTCCGGCTCGCGGCGGGGTGTTGGCTCTCGGCCTGCGGTGCGTGGGACATCGCGGGGGGTGAGATGACAGCGCGGCCCCGGAGCAGGGGGGAAGTGATGGTGGTCGTGGGAGAGCGCCCCGCGAGAGGGCCGGGGGCTGCCCGGGGAGCCCCGGGCGCGAGGAGCGTCGTTCGGCGCCCCCGGGCAGGGTCGGGCCGGGCTGCGGGGGATTTCCGCTGCCCGGTGGCGGCTGGGAGCGGCTTCGCTGGGCTAGGGGGCAGCTCCTGGAGGCTGAGCTCTCTGCGAGGGGAGCCGAGCGAGCGAAGCCGGGCCGGAGGGGTGAGCCGGGGATGGCAGCTCTTGAGCACTGCCGGATTTTTTGGTGATCCTGCGTTCGTCACCGTCCTTTCCCCACCGCCTCCTCCTCTTCAAGCGAGCTGTTCTCCTGACAGCTCTTATCCTCGCAGCCTCCGCACGTATGACACATCGCTCCTTTTGCAGGTCTCCCCCCACACGCACACCCAAAATATGTAGGTTTCAGTGCGTGGCATAAGCGTTCTTCTGCTCTGAGCTTTGAGTTAGAAGGTGACAGGATACGTGAACATTATCTGACCCTGAACTTCTGTGAACTCCTCCCTCCCCTTCCTCGCTCAGATATGTAATGGCTTGAGACCAGTGAGAGCAAAATGGTTCTCTCGAAAGGACGGGGGAAATCAGGTGGGATCATGTATATTTTATATTTTTTGCAAATTTATTACGCCCACCAGTGCCAATACCATGTTGGTATGAGTGGATTAGGTGTTGCGTTAGAAGAATGCTGACCTTGATCCCCTTTGTCTCTCCTGCCACAATTTTGGTAGCTTGCTCTAGTTGTTTTAAACTCATTGCTGTCTTTGGCACTTTGCTAATGGTTGTTATGGGTGTTACGAGCAAAATGGGGCTGATTTAAAATCTTTTTTCTTTTTTTAATTTTGATGAGTAATTTCTGTTCCATTGTAATTTAACAGAAGATCAGTAGCAACATTCTTGTAGGTATCATGATATAGATACAAAAGCAAGGCTGGTTTGACGTTCTCCCATTATTTCTCTCCCCCATACTCTTTTTAATTTTATTAATTGAACTGGAAACTGTATCACCAAAGGTTAAACACTGGGAAGATGGGGGGCAGAAGAAAAAATTTATGAAATTAGTACCAAATTCAGATTTGTTTTTATTACTAGAATTGGGGGGAGAAAATAAAGGAAGTAGGTCATCTAGTATTTTACATTTTTAAGATGTTAAAGGGATTTCTTTGTTATAAGAATTCCGTATCTTCACATGCAACTCTTGTAATTTACATCTGCACTTCAGAAAGTGACGAGAGAGGTTTGTTTTGAATAATTAATGTAGAAGTAATAGATATGAAAACATAAAATCACGTTATACATGGTGAAAATTTTCCTTTAAAATTGTTTGTGCTTGAAAGAACAAACTGAATTTAATTCTCTAACATAGATAAACCATTTTAATGTTAACTTGGCATTAAAAGGGCCACTTAAATTGGAAAGATGAAAGCATCTTTTTTTTTTTTTTTTTTCTGGCACTATTTAAATACTGCTTTGACAGTAATGAGTTTGACTTACAAAGATCTTTGGGAAGGAAGCACAATGAGGTTCATACCTGGTATTTGCATGTTGTGCTGTGTAGCCATGTGTTTACCCAGGATGGAGCTCTACACAAATCATGAGGTGGGTTCTGCCTACATCCGTACTGAAGAGTTTGCAAGTTAAAGCCCATGTTGTCTGAGGCAAATTATAGTTTGAATGTGGGGAGTAATTTATTTTAAGCTTGGCTAAGATTGTAGTGCATTAATTGATCTTTTTAATATGTAAAATGCCACTAGCGTATAGTGAAATACCTAATTTATAATTGCAAATATAATTTAAATTGAGAAACAGATCATGGCTGTGTGTTCCCCCTGAATGGCTCTGGCTTCAGTTTCTGCCCAACACTGCAGTGTGTAAATGTGGTATAGCTTATGACAGGGATGTTAAGATGCTCGGTCTGCATGTGTTACTGTTACGATGCGGAGCACTTACAGTAAAACTGTGCAGAATTTTTTGAATGGCCTAGCAACATACAAATCTTGTAATTTCTTAAATGACTACCAACTGCTAGGAAAAAACCCTGAATGTTTTACTCATCTTAATAAGTTTCTGTCCAGCAGTATATTTGAGTAATTGCACCTAAAAAGTGCAGTTGGGAAAGGCTTTGTTGAAATCTGGTTCAGTGAACAGTCTACATTAAAATCTTTCCATGAGTTTGCTCTTGACCCTTTTTTCATGTTAACTGGTAGCTGTTGATATTCCATGTACAAATGAGTTTCTGTTTTTTGTCCAAGAGAGCTAATGAGCTGTATTTTAAAAAGTTGTATATACTAGTTGTGTATTTATTAAATTCATTATATGGTGTGATGTGAAAATGGACAAGATCATGTCTGAAGATCATTATAAAGCTTTTCTAGCATAAACTCACTAAACGTTGCTTACAGTTCTTAAGTTACAGATATCTTAACTTTTTTAGCTGAATGCTTTCTAATGCTTACTCTTTTTATTTCTACAGCAAGCCTTGTATAGCTATTGAGACAGCAGGACATCACTGTGATCCGTGGCAGTTCAGATTTTTATATAATACACTACGACTTTAGCATGTAAAAGTGCTTTTAAAATACCAGCTGTTTACTTGACAGTTATGGTTCTAAAGAACAAAGTAAACCAGTGTATTGTTAGCAATCACTGCCTTATTTTGCAATGCACATAATTATAGCAATGGCTTTTGCCTTCTGAGTGTAAGAACTGGGATTTGGGGGTGTGTTTTGATGCCTGTTCACATACTGATGTAGCAACTTGAATGATAGAGGTAAAAGCATTTTATATTTACATATTTTAATCAATAGATAATAGACAATAATTTCTTTTTTAAAAATAAGTCTGGGCCTAGGGGGCTTTTAAAACTTTCTGAATATTTTATATCCTGTTACTTATTCCTTTTGGGCCCTGGCAACGTTTTTCCCTGTGAAACAGGGCTTTCCCCAGAAACACCCATTTAGTGGTGTGGGATGGGGTTTTTTTCCTGTGTATTTTGTGAAGAGTCATGATGCACTTTTGACAGCTTTTATGTGAAGAAAAATGAAAGTTAGTGCTTGTTTGGAAAAATTACTTTTTATAATTCTGTATTGAATACAAATTCATAGATACACATTCTTTACTAACTTGATGGTTTGGCAATTCTTCCAGAGTTGTTGGTTTCCTGAACTTCTTTTAGCTGTGATGTCCACTGTCAGGAGTTTAGTAGAACTGGCTAATTAGAATGTGTACTAACAGCAGTTTAAACCACTGATAGTCACAAGGAGTAAACAAGACCTGTACTTGAGCTGATCTGCCAACTTGGAGCACAAGAACATTGGGAAAGGAAAAAAAAAAGAGTTCTTTAGTTCTGTGATCCTGTTATGTCGAAAACAATTACTATAGTGGGTGCATAAATCAGGTAATTTGCACTGTCCAGCTTTTGATTCATCAGTCCTTGGATCGTAAGGCTTTTGCCACATCCTTGGAGATCGTTATACCTGATTGTGCTATAAAGTACCATAGACACATTGATACTGGGAATCATTGTAGCAGTGCTTTACTGGCATATTTGGGCTTTTGTGGTATAGTGCTTGCTTTTAAAGGATTAGGAATTTCATTCTCTAGGAAACATCAGTTTATCAAGGGTGCTATGCCTAAGCAGTAATGTTGGAAAAAACAGAAATTTGATAGAGCAGCATTGTCAATGCAGCAGCAGAAGAAACAGCTGTCACGTTTTAATTTTTCACACAGTAAACCAGAATTAGGCAAAATGCTTTTGAAAAGACTGAAAACTTTATAACGTTTTTAACTAAACACTGAAAGGCTTCTCTGAATTTCAGGACAATTTGCTGCTTCCTTATTTCAGCAGTATGTTGAAAATGCAGTAAGCTGAAGGACAGTTGTATCTTATGTTTTGATGATGAGCTTTTTGTTTTGGGGTTTTTTTTATCTTCTCTGGAACAACTACCTTTGCATATATTATGATGATCAGGGCTGTGTTATTATACCAGAACAAAGAAATGACGTATCTTTCAGTTGCACTCCTAGCTACAGTTCTTGCCTATCTTTGATTTTACGTTGAACTTCTTAGGTATTTTGTGTAAGTGGATATTACTCTGAGTCCTCTAATCATATTTCATTTAATTATTATCTCTACCTCGTAATTATACTCCCTTCTCTGACTGCTGTTGTTTTTTAAGATTTGGTAAAGTTTCACAATGGTCTCTGCTTTTTAACATCTGCATTTTGTCAACTTCACTAAGGATACTTGGATGCTTTCAGTTTGTGTTAAACTTGTCAGAATCATGACATTCTCTTCTTTGCTTGGTGGATTAGAGCATTTTGCAGGCATGTAGCTGTACTGAGACAGTAATATCATAGTCAACTGTCATAACCTGTATAGTCTTTCAGAAATGTCTTTTCCCAAGTATTTCTGGCTTCCTGGTCTTATCTTACAATATGGAGGTATCTTTGGATGTTGTTCAGGTATGTGCAAGGTGTGTATTTATACAGCAGTCATTAAAGTTACCATTTCGTGAGGTTTACAATTAATTGGTGTTCACTGAAGTAAATATCTTTGCAAAATATGGATTACTAATTATCTACTATTAAGAATTATCATAGAATATTAGTCATTAGCAAAACCATTGTCCTGTAATTGAGAGAAATTTGTTTGGATTAAAAGGTTACAGTCTATAGGTTAGTTTACAAAAAATGTAAAGAAGCCAGTTTACAAAAATGTAAAGAAATTGACACTGAGATCAATTAGTATGATTGATAAGAAGGGCCAAAGTCTGTGATGAGGAAAGCCCATGCTGTCACCAACTATTACAATTAGGTGTTTATTAGGATGAAATTGTACTCTAAGAAAGCCATTAGCCTGTGCAAAAAGCTGAAGAAAATGTAAACATTTGATGTTCTTAGAATAGGTTGATGTTCATGAAATACTGCTATGTTCATAAGTAAACCAGCTGATACTCACATGTGGTTCTCTGAGACATTTCCTAAGAGAACCTGAAGGTGTTAAATAGCTGTCACTGAAGTTGTGAGGTAAGAATTGTACAAATTGCTAGGGCACTTTCTGGAGTGGAAATGCTGGTCATATATATCTCAGTATGTCTCAGAACTGAGAAATTATGTGATTTTAGCACAACAAAGGTTTCTTTCATTGGTTTTAGAAGTTAGTTATATGCATAGTAATGAATATTGACAGAGCAGGAGATTAAGCAAAGAAAACAACTGTTGCTCAGCATATATTTATAGAGGACCAATCTTGTGAAACTAACGTCTGGTTCTCTTGATAAGATTAAATACTTCGTGTGGTATGTTGTTGATACTGCAGACAGGCGTCACTGAAACTTTTTATTTGGCTCTTACGTGGCCTTTTGCTTATGAAACTAAAATGATAGATCAAGTGACAACATATGAAATGGTTTAAAACCCAGTGGATAATGTGAATCAAGTGGTTACCTATAAATAGTTGCTTTTACGTAACCATGTGTGATGAGGGCTCCTCATCTTATGTTTGTGAAGAAGCCCTGGGAAACCTGCTCAGTGTCAGCTGTTGGGCATTGCTACTAATGGAGTGAAAGTCAGTGAAAACCGCCCATTATTTCTGTAGCTCTAGTATATTGGGAAAACAATAGATACCAAAGAATAGGTCATTAGTGCAGGGTGGATGCTTGAAAAAATAGCAGCTTCCTGTTTATTTATATTTTATATCAGGATTTAAAAGATTGAATGCAGCGTATTAACTTCTAAAATAAATTAGTTATATTTGATAACTACATCAAATATATGCAGCTATTAATATTAGCTTTTATTTTTGGTATTTTTTCTGTAAAGGTTTGAAATAGTTTCTTATGTATAATACAGAACAGAAACTAAGCGTTGATCTGCATTCAATATGTGGGGTTTATGGAGAGCTTTTATTTTGAAAATACAGTAATCAATAATAATTAGTAGTACATAGGAGGAGGAAAAACAGTTATGAAATAATAGATTATGTTTTATATTTCCATCAGTTTTCTGTATGTCTTGAAATGAATATGAGTTTCTCAGTGTAGAGTTCATAAATATTCTCTGTAGGCCAAAAAATATGTGGCTGTATATACATTTAACTGGGGAAAACTAAAAGGCATTTTTTCAGTCTGTCATTAGTTTTTGCCAGTGCATCTTCTTCTGTCCTTTCCCTTTGTCGGCATCTGGTTGTCATAAACAGCAGTAGAGTACCTGTGTGTGCAGTGGGCTTGTTGCCTGCTTAGCTACTGTTCAGTCTCAAAGGTGTGTCATAAATATCCTACTAAATGATTCAAGCATCTGCTTGGTAAAGCATGGGTCTGTTTCATAGTTCATCTTTTTTATGCTTGCTCTGAAACCCAAATGTAAAACTAAAGACTTCCTATATGACTATGAGAGACAAAGCTTGGGCTGCTGCTGCCTGTGAATAACTTAGTTGCTCCACAGAAGAGTTCAGCCTGGCATAACTCCGGTGCTGTCACTCATAGCTGCGTTTATTTTTCCTTTGCTGGCTGCTGCTCTCATCCCCACATTCCTCCCTTTGTACCAGTAGGTGTCTTGTGACTCAGTCAGGGAGCCGGTGCAGGTTACATTGTGTGTTTAGGTTCAACTTTACTTTCATGTTTACAGATAAATAATAGTTACTTTCTGCACTATCGATGGAAAAACAGCAGTTTGTAATTACTTTTTTTTTTTAAGTATCCTGAGCAGATGGGAGGGGAAACTTCCTGTGTACAGAGAGGAAAGGAGGTGCTCAGCTGCTAAATATATCAATCATATATGCTGCATTAAAATATTTTTAAAGTTATGTGTAGAACAACAGCTCAGAAACTTACTTTGGTAGTGGGTAAGAAGGCACAGTGGGGAAATAATTACTGATATATCTTATAAGATATATTCTTAATTTTTAATAGGGGTACATGTTTGAGGTGAAATGAAATAGGATTTTTGGTGTGGAAATTATTAGTGTTGGATGAAAGACAGCTAAGGAAACTGAAAATTGCTTTCTTTTTCTTGCAAATAATATTTAAAAACTGAATGAAATAATCTGAAAATGAACTACAGTAGGAGTCTGAAAATGTTTGGAAGATGCAACAATAAAAAAAAGACAACTGTAGTGTTCATATTTTAAAGTGGCCTAGTAGTGAAGTTGTGCAGGGTGGTCATTTTGTTTCTGAAGGATTGATCATCTCAGGGGAGACGAGATCATTGGTGTCACTGAAGCCACAGATTGGATTTAAATCACTGAAATTTACAGGCACAGTGGTCTTGAGAATAATGGCCTGTACAATACTCAGGTAAAGAAATTTCAGAGGCAATTGCAAAAATATAAGAATTTCCATAGTGTTTCATTACCATTGTAAATGTGATTCAGTAGGTTATGGCAAAGAAGCAAAATATTTTGAAGCTTATGCTATTTACCTTCAGGATTAAACAAGATAAACAGCTTAGCAATGTTCCCATTTGCACAAGTCACAGTATTTTTAAACCTGCTGCTTGTAATTCTGGGTTGTTTATCAGGGAATTCAGTTAACCTAAATTTCTTTTGGAGGCTTGTTGCTCATACATCTCAGTATAATTCTCAAAACCAAAAATGTTTGATAGATAAACCAAAAATAGCTTTAAAATGTATTTAGTCGGTCCCTTGTGGGGCTGCACAGGAGAAACAACATAATGGCGTATAGTTTCTTCGGTAGTTATATGCCTTCCTAATTGAATTATGCAATTTTGGTATTGTAGAAGCCGTACGAAGCAGATTATGAGTTCTGAAGATAGGGATTTGATAGGCTTTGGTAGTCAGCATAGTTACTAATATTTAGTATTTTAAAATGTGTTTGAGTATGATTTGTGTATAAAATATTAAGTGTTCGGTGCTGTTAATTAAGTGATCTGAACCTGCTTTCTTTAAATGGGACTTTTTCTTTTATTATTCTTGGTGGTCTTACATAATAGGAGTTTTGGCCTTCTGATATTTGTGAGTATTTCTGGTAGTGGAAGAGGTAGACATTAGTTGAAAGAGTGAAGTCATTAGTTGACACTGTTAAAAGTTAATTTGGACATGAATGGATAGCTAGTAATCATTTTCACCTGTAGCTTCGTCTCGACAAAATACATATATTCTTAATCATCTGTTTCTAGCAGTGGGTAGATAAAACCTGAAATTTTTTTCAGTAAATAAATTATTCACATCTAAATTATGAATTATGCCAGATTGACTGGTTTGCATTGTGTCTTTTTATTAAAAGGGTGTCTCTGTAACCAGTAGAGAGAAATAGGTTCAGAAGGTTATCCAAATATTTTAATACAGAGCCACCTCTCTTTCCACATTTACCTTAGAGGGAGCTCATCAGAACCATTGTTTTTGTATTACAGCATTATGGTTTAAGTTGAATTAAGCACATATTTCCAAATCATTTCTGTTGCATCAATAAGCTGAAGAGATTTCCACACCTGTCTGCATTACGAAGTTGATGGTGAAGAAGGGGGAGAGAGACTGACTGGGGAGATGGAGGCAGGCACTTTCTTACTGGCGGTGGAAAACTGTGAAGTGTCTCCCAGCACTGGTGTGAAACTTTCTCTTAAGTGCCTCAGGTGTCTTAAGATGATGAGTGTCAATTCCCACTCCCTTCACCTCCCCCATTTATGCATTTAGGTCTTTCAATAAGTAAACAATAACACATGCAGATTTTCCTTTATTCATTACTCCTTCTTGCAAGTGTTTAGCATTAGAATTTTAAAATTCTAGTCATGTGAGTAGTAGTGATAGTATGTTTTAATATTGAAATTCAGTTCCTGAATAAAATGTGCTCATGTTATGTTTTCTGACAATTTCAGAAACTAGGACTGCAGGGACAAATAAAAATTATCTGGAGTTTTTTTTGTAGTAGGAGAACCTTGTTCTTTGAATATATGTGCTCTGTGATGAAGTAAGACAAGTGAAGATTTGAGCATACCTGCAGTTGATGATCATTCTTGACTTTTTAATGATATTATAGTGCATTAAGTTAATGGTAAATTTATATCTTTACATGATCGGATTGTCATATCTGCCTTTGGTAGCTGGAATTGTATCTTAGTTCAGAGTTTGTTGTCTGCTTTGTGATTTTACTTGAAAGCTAGGATGTGAAATCTTTCTTCTGCTTAAATTTTGAGAATGATTTCCTTGGATTGGTTGACATTATTTGTCAATTTCTGTGCTTGTTTAGGTGACTTGTTCAAGATATTTTAAGATATAACTGCAACAGGTTTTGTTGTAGTGGCATTGGTCAGTTGTCATAAAAGCAGTTTAGCATCACTAGCTAAAAAGAAGTATGTAGGGATGGATTATGTCAATTTTTGGTTGTTTAATTTGAGGCTTCTTTAAGATACTGGTGTTAAGGGTTTAGGTGCTGAGGTTGCTCTGAAAATCAGCCTTAGTGGAGTTGTCTGCAGAGACCTGTCAATAGAAATAATACTGTGACAGTGTCTGAAAACCTGTCTGAAAGCCTAGTAAAGATTCTAGTAAATCTTTCTAAGAATAAACTGCAGGAGAAGCAAGGACTGTGTATCTATAAAATACTGCTAAGCCACCTTTATACTAACAGAATGGCCTAGCTTTTCATGTTTCTATGGCTAGATGTTATCTTGCTCTCCACCCGTTCATACCAATGTAGATGAATCTAACCTGGATTATTTAATCCACATTAATGCTTTGTGTCTCAATTGCACGGGGCCTCTTCCACTCATATCTCATACAGAACTAACATAATATGTAACCTCACTGCTTCCAGTCAGATCTGAAAACATACTTGGAAAACTGCCCCATTAACTGTCTTATATAGGGAGTGCTTTCTCTTAACTACATTTGATAAGCAAGGCTTCCAATAATAGGCTGTTAAAAAAACCTCCACAAAGTCTTTGTCACTGAAGGAGGAAAAAAGCCTGAACCGTCTGACAAAGCACAGGAAGCAAAATTGTTGACAGAGAAAATTCCTTTTCTGTATAGTCACTTTTATGAGAAGTGCCACTCCCCAAAGGTAATATATTTAACTATTAGTGGATCCTCATGACATAATAGATTTTTTTTTCTCTTGTATTCAGAGGTTTGAAAGGGATAAAGAAAACTACACGAGTTAATATTCTTCCAAAGTTTTTTGTGGTATTTTGCTGTGCTATTTGTTCTATTTCTAGTTTGTAAATGTTTGCTGCTCTGTGATCATATGAGGCTTTGGAACAATAACACGTTCTGTTTTGTGCAGAAATCAGAGAATGTATGATGGTCTTTTAATCTCATGTAACTCGTGTCAAAGCTCCATCCACAGTGTGCACAAGCCTTGCTTTTTCTGCTAGGTAGTAATATTCCAGCTGTATTGATTTACTGTGGCTCTTTATCAGAAATTCTAGGAAGCTTTTTGATTAAGCAGTCTGAAATACAGAAAAGCTGCACCATTTTACAGCATAGAGATACATCTTTATTTTTAATAATGTCCCTTTGCCCTCTTTGGATGAGTAGTTGTTTTTTAAGTTTAAACCAAACCTTAGGATTAGCAGTGGTTTTGTTGGGTAGCAGAGGGGATAGGAGGTGTCTGAAATGGGAGGAGGAGTGCATAATTGTGACTAAAAGAGAGCTTTTCTGATAGGCCACAGTGTTCTTTGCACTCATCCAGAGTCGGATATTACTGGAGTGTGTTTGCCCAGGTTTTCCTAACTCTTTTCCAGGTTTTGCTACATATGTTGCGCAGAAATTTATTTACTTAAATAATTCCATGAGATTAGCTGTATGAATTTGTACTGTTGTAATGAAGATGGAAACTTGTACCTTCTGATCACGGAAAGCTATGTGTGAAGACAGTACAAGATTGCCCTGTCAAATTACTTAATTCTGTGTCATTTCGAAGTGCTAGTTGGGGACAGTCTATCTATTACATTGAAGAGGTTTATTTTGAATTTTGTTTTTTAAACGGTGTGCTATCTAACTTTTAACTTCAAACAAGTAAGAGGAGGAAATATGATGTATATTAAATGTTAAATTAATGGAAAAGAGAAGGGCAGATGGATAGAAAGACAAAAAAACCCCAAACTATTTAGCATTATAGTAAGCATTAGTAGGCCTTTCTTTATATGTTTTACTTAAGTAAAAGTAACGCCATCTGAAAGGAATGCCGATAAATGTGACCTATTTTATATTTTGGACTATTGAAAATTCTATTTCTGATGTATTTGGAAGTGTTCTTACTTGAAAGGTGCAATGAAAGTTTCAGGTATTTCCTTAGGGAAACTTCCGTGTATATTTTGAGAGGAAGAGGTTTAAAATTGCAATTTTATGCCTGCGTGAAATTTGTATATGGCAAATGAGATGTAAAGAAAGGCAACCACATATTCTTCACACATGCAAGAGCATGTTCTGTCAGCAGTTTCTGCAGTTACTTTTGTTGCTCACTTCATGATTAGTTAATGCGTGTTGGGCATGTTATAAATGCATGTCTGGCATATGAGAATATGATTTATACTGTGTAAATCATAAATACTTCATTCAGTATTTTCACTGCTCATTACCCAGAATTGTCTAGCAGCACTTGAGAGAGTAAATGAATTCTCCTAAGACCTAAATGCTGTCATCAGCAATATCTCCATGTTTACATTCTCAGCTGCATGGATCACTTTTTGAAATTACCTGCTGTGTGAATAAAGAATATTGAAGTCTTTATCATGCTAAACTAGGAAGTTTAATACAAGCACTAAATAAATAAAAATACTGGGGTTTTTTGAAAGAAATTGATGTCTCAAATTTAGATATCCAGTCTCAAAACAGCAGTATTAATCATCCAGTTGGGTTAAAGAGAAAGTTGCTTTTAAACAGCTTTTGGTCATTATTCAAAGTTAATTGTTTATTTTAAAGGGGGAAGTGAACTTTCTTTGTATGAAATTGTGAACAATGCTAAAATTAACCTCATCTGAAGTATGCGATACACTGTTTAACAAAATGATGCACCTTAAATTAGGATTGTTTAAGAAAATAGCAGTGTCTTCTGGGTGTTTTTATTTATACAATCAGATCAGCATAAATAATCTGAATTAAAACCAAAGTTTGAGTCTTTTTCACAAGAGGTGATGCCTCTCTAGGAGTACAGGTATCTGGGAGTGACATTCCTGTTCCTGGAGGGTATGAGACTGACTGGGTCAGGGCATGGTGGGGACAGGACTCTTCATAGCCTCGTCGTGCTGTAGAGAGTGATCTGGCCACCATGGCTTCCCTTCTGGTGCCTCTAGTGAGTGCATTCTTTAATGATAAAACTAGTTTGCTACTTTAAAGCTCAGAAAAGCATCTTAAATTGTTTCTTTAATCATTTTCTTTCAACTAGTAATACCTGGTAAATTCTTGAATTCTTGTTCTTGTTCCTGTCTGTATTCTCACTAACTTGATTATTTGGTCTTCCTAGCTGGCAGACATACACTCACTTAAAACTTAATGTTGGTACCAATGTAAAGAGATGTTTAGGAAAGAGATTAGGTTGAGAATAGTGTGGGCTACAGGAGAATGAACATTAATTTGAAGGGTATTCACCTGTTTGAGCTATTCTTGTTTCAAGAAAAAAAAAAAGTTGTGGTTTAAGAGTAGAAAAGCTTAGAAGTAAATATCTATTTGCTGTCACCTCCAAATGTCTTTACTGACTAGGTTATGTACCGATATGGATGGGATCCCATTATGATTAAAAACTTTCTTAGTTAACTCTACCTATCCTTGTAAAAGATAGCAAATCGGTTATTTCAGCTTCTCGGTTTAGTTCATAAACTGAAATGTGAGGCACAAGCAAAAATGTTCTGTGATTTGGTTTGCAGGTTCAGTATTTTTTTCCTAGTCTCTCATACTTAAAGAAGTTCTTCAAGCTTGTTACAGGTACAGATTAATTATTGGGAAGATAATTGATCTGTACCTACAGAATTTATCTTGTATGTGGGAATCATACTATCTTTGTTATAAGGACCGGATTAAAGTTCATGGAAACATGTACTGGGGAATTAAGTGTTGGGAAAAGATGTCCCTCTCTGCTTGGTTTGTTTCTGATTTGCTTTGGTAATGTTTGACTGTCTTTGCTTTTACACTGTCAAAATGTCATTATTTGGATCTTTCCCAATGTTTTTATTCAAGTGATAGGAAACAGAAGGGAAGGAACTAATTGGGATGAGTCTAGGAAACATGCTTTGAATGCACCTACAGCATTTGTGCTTTCTTATCCAGATTTCCAGCATGTGAGATGTGTGATGACAGAGGCATTGTTGACAATGTAGTTACAGCTCATGGGGAGTCCAAAATGTGTTTTCATCTCTACTGCCACTAAAGCAAAGGGTGTGAATTTCTCCTTGGTGAGGTTCTCTCAAATTCTTGCTTTATAAAGAGGAACATGTCTTGTTAGTTCATGAGTAATGACTACATCCTGCTATCTCTTTTGTCAGCAGAGGGGGTAGGATTTCCTCCTACATGCAGGGGAAAAAGAAAAAATTAGAAAGTGATAGAAGGTAAAATCAAAATAAATGTGAGAAGAAATAGGCCAGATTAATAGCTGATTCTCTAAGACAGCAGTTCTTTCTTTAGGTAAGAAAACTACTCTTTTCTTGGTAGTGGTATTTTCAGGGGCCAGGCAACACCTATGTTGCCAGGCAGAGGGTACTTGCATGTATTGATGTTACACACTTGATTAAGGCAGAATGGAAAACTACCTGCGGTTCTGGAGCACTTGATACCTTGGTTGCTTCACTGCAAGAGGATAAGGCACTTAGAACTCACTAAAATCCTAAACTCTGAAAGCTTATAATTCTATTTGTGCCTCAGCATTATTGTGAGGGCAGTACAGGTGGCAACAATTTAAACAAAAGCATGAGGGGAAAAAAGTTTGTGGTGGATTGCGCATCTTTTTCATTGTCTTCTGTATGCTACAGTGCTGCAGCAGTGATACCTGAGCTGGCTATAGAGTATTTGGTGTGCACATTGCTACTGGCAGAAGCCTTTTGATGGAAGTGGTTGCAGAAAATGTTATAAAACTTTCTATGAAGTCTTACCAATCATTTCCCTCCGTGACATGAAGTTTTTTAATCCCTGCAGGTTAAAAACCTTTTACTTTTCAATGTTCCATTTGGAGACTGGAGTAATTTTTTTTTTTCAACAATTAATCTGTTTCATGATCTGTGACAGCAAGTGGTCAGTGAATGTTTATTTCCCCCTCACCCCAACAATTTGTTATACAATTTGAAATACAGTCTAAATACACAATAAAAATACTCTATGTCATACTGAAATCGAGATGTTTGCTGAGGCTGTGCAAAGCAAGAGCTTGTTTGAAAACTGTGTATTTTGTTGGATTGTCATCACCTGCTATCATATTACAAATTTTCAAGTCTAAAATGAAAGCATTCCAGTGTCAGTCCTGAAATATGCAGTATCAAAATGTTACATGAGGAGTAATATTTGACAATCCTTTTGAAACACCTTTCTCTCCATTGTTGTTATGCTAGTAGGGTTTTTTCTTGTGGGAGTAGACAGCTTAAAACATCCTTATTAGGCAAGGGTATGAGCTTAAGTGGTCATAATCTCCATTTAAATCATTGGTAAGAGTTATGTTAGAAAACAGGGAGTATGGCATTGCTGACACTTGATTCTACTGAATAAGAAAATTGCTTACAACTTCCTGCCGGTAAAGCAAGCTTTTCCCCAGCCCCAACCACTTCAATCTGGAAAGCCCGGTAATTGGTTTTCAGGAAGCCACTTTTGCCTTTTTCTTCTTTATTTATTCGTTAGCTTGGTTATTTTGTTTTTCTCTAGACAACAGTGTCCACAAGCATAATAACTTTTAGCTTTAGTTGCCTTTCATATTGGCAGTCTAATGGCAAGATTTAGATGTAAGTTTATATAGAAAAGACAAATAATACCAAAAATAGGGGAGAAAAAGTACTCTTTTTGTATTTTTTTGGTATTTATTTAGATTCAGAAAGCTCCTCATATTTTTAAGTTTAAGGCGAAATACTAACACATTTCTGTTGATTTTCCAGTATATATATATATCATATAGATTCAGATGAATCTGTGTGATTCCCAAAAATCTATATGCAATAGTACAGATTTTTGGGAATGAGTGCTTGGGCTGAATATTTTGGTGGTTGATAAATTGATTTGATATTTCAGATTTGTTAAGTTACAATTTGTTAGATTTGCAAGCTACAGATTTTCACTGGAAAAACTAAATCAGATGGGATCTTCATTTTCAAAATAATTTGATTGTGTATATTTTTGCTATGATCCCTGTTAATTTCTTCAGCTCTTCTTCACAATAACTTACTTGACTCAAATTTGGGAACTTCAGAAAAATATTATTTCTTACGTGTTTCCTACGTATCCAGAAAAGGGAAAGATTTCCTACGTAATTCGCTCAGCATCTCTCAATGTTAAAAACAGATCTGTGAAATTTTTCCCATTTTTTGGCAATTTTTAATTTGTAATTGCGCTATTTTGGTTACTTTTATTTCTAATAAAAATTTATAACTGATGTTTAAACAACCTAGGTTAGCATGAAAGTCAAAATTTTTAAAATCAAAGCTAAAAGGGGAAAAATACTAAAAATATTTGTCAAGATTTAAGCAATAGAGAGTAGTTAATTTCTGATACTTTTAGTAAGAACCTCTTACAGATTAGCATTTTCTTCTTTTTATTTCAAATCTTCATTGTAGCTTTGCTTATTTGACTACATCTATTTCTTTATTCAGCAGTTCAGGAGAACTTAATCCCTTGCCTATATAGTGCAATCAGAATAAGCTTTGGCACACATGGAAGAGCAAGCAAAACAGCAGAATTGCATATTAAAGTACTCTTACATAAGGAGGGTATTTTTAAATGATGCTGGCTTAGTGCTATGGATTTTGTGAAGGCACTCATGGTCTTGTAAACACATGCAGTTAAAAAAACAAGACTGTCTTAAAGCGTGAGAATTTTTCTGTAGAGATCATGGAGGGCTGAGAGACTAAATCTCTCAGTTCTCTTTCTCATTTTACTTGAAAGGTTGTGGGGTTATTCACTAGGTTTTTTTGTTGTAGTTTTTACTTCACAGCCGGATTCAACTTGCGTGCAATTTTCAAGAGCTTTCACAATTTCCTTTTTTGATGCTTTTATTAAAAAAAAGAAAAAAAAGGAGAGAAAAAGATGAACACACAAAAAACTTCACTATCTCTAAGGCCTACTCAGGATTCTGAAAATGCTTTTCTGAGCAGTGTCTGTCATAATGGAATCCGGATCAGACTAGGAGCACCTGTAAAATGCATTTACTTTTTTCTTTTGTTATAATAGCAAGATGTGAACTTCATCTTTGGCTGTGTCCAAAGCAGTGTGGCCAGCAGGACAAGGAAGAGGGTTCTGCCTCTGCAGTGCTCTGTTGAGACCCCACCTGCAGGGCTGCATCCAGCTCTGGGATCCCCAGCACAGGAAGGACATGGACCTGTTGGATTGAGTCCAGATGAGGGACACCAAGGTGATCAGAGGGATGGAGCATCTCTCCTGTAGAAAAGGCTGAGAGAATGGGGATTGTTCAGCCTCAAAAAGAGGTTTTGAGATGACCTGATTGCAGCCTTCCAGTACCTGAAGGGAGACAACAGGAAAGACGGAGTGATGTTTCCAAAGGCATGTAGTAACAGGTCAAGGGGGAATGGATTAAAATGGAGATTAGTTTTTAGATGAGACACTGGGATTAAATTCTTTACTGTGAGGATGGTGAGGTACAGGTTGCTCAGAGGACCTCTGAATGCTCTGTTCCTAGAAGCATTCAAGGTCAGGCTGGATGGGGCTTTGAGCTCCTCATCTAGTGAAAGGTATCCCTTTCCTATGGCAGAGAAGTTGGAACTAGGTAATTTTTAAGGTTGCTTCCAACCCAAACCATTCTAGGATTCACAGAATTATAGAATTGCCTGTTCTGTAATTCTAAATATGGCTTTGATATTTGTTGATGCTGTTAAAAAAGATAAAACAATCCTAGATTAGGTAATGAAGGAAAAGATGGGAAAATGGATTCTAAAAAAACATTCATATTTTATGCTTTGATGTCAGGCTAGTAGCTGAATTATTAGCTAGGTAAGCAGTCCTGAAAATTGTCAGGAAAAATAGATATGTTTTTGTAGTGTTGACTTATTGACTACTTTATACTGTTCTTTGTTTGATCGTGATCCATGGCTATTGTGAACATGTTTTGTGTTGCAGTTCATTGAAAACTTTCATCCTAGCATTGAATCTCAATTTGTCTACTGGATGACGTAAATGATCCCTATAGGGAACTGAGGATTCATACATACATTTATCCAGAGCAAATCCTTCTCTGAAGATTAATTTATAGATACATTGTTTACATTACTTTCTTTCCAGAAGTACTGTTTTTCATGGCATACTTTTCAACAGTGGGCATGCAAGTACAGTGAACTTAATATTTTTTCATATTAATATTTTTCTTTTTCAATTTATTCATTAGTGTCAAAATGGTGAGACTGTCCACTTCCCAGGGATCAAGTAGTTGGTTAATGTGTCTATACTGCTGTGTATTTTTTCCATCTATTGTTTAGCCATACCTGCTTGTATATATTATGACCAAATACTGCAAATGTTTCAAGTAACTGTACCTTCAGTAATAATGCATTTATTTCAAATTCATCTTGTTCCTTTGCTGGAGTTAAAATAATTTTATAAATCGTGAAGCATTGAAAAAATAAACAGAAAATTCGTCTGCGATGGCTGTACAGCCCTTCGCTGTAGCGTATTACTTTTCATAGTCAAGAAGAATCAATCTTGCTCGCAAGAAATCAATTCCAGTATTAATATATATGCTTAAGCAGTCTGCTATTGTACAACTGTTAGTGTATTCGTATGTATATCACATTTTATGGATTCAAACAAATATTCCTTGTAGGTTAGTAGATTATTGTATCAGAAATTTTAGTCATAGTTGCTTCAATACCAGATATTAACATGCATTGTGACAATGCTGAAATTATGTAAAATATCAAATGTTCCTGTCAAATTGGCTGAGTCATATATTTCTTTCAGCTTCTCTTTCTTTGTTGTTTCAAATTTTAGGAACTGTTTTGCAGTGTACAAGACAATTAGAAATAGTAACAAAGTTAAGTATTTTTACTTTGAATAGTTGCTACTGCATGAAATTTAAGTTGGCCATCTAAGGTAAAGGACTGGACACAGATGGCAGAGTAATGGCTGGGTGGTGATCTACTTCATAGTTCAAAGGACTACTTTAATTTTACAGGCAAGGACATCTAGTTCTAAAAACAGACTAGAATTAATTTTTTAGAGCAATCAGTTTAAGAGCAAAAAAATACATGATACTAAAACTGAATAACTTTCACATGCTATGCCTTTGCTTTGAAATGTATCAGATTAACCAAACCCAGTAAATTTATTTGCAGTACACATTGAAAATTTTACCTAGACATTGTAAGTAAGAGGTTTGCATACTCTCATGTTTCTTACTCTCTGTAAGAGTTTGCTTTTGGTTTTGTGCTGGCATTCTCATAAATCACAGCTGTCTTTTACTGTTTCTGAAAAGGAAAGAAATTGTTGTTGATTTACCTGCATGGGATGAGTTACAATTCTGTTTAAAAACCCT
Source organism: Cettia cetti (assembly GCA_013401135.1). Taxonomy (NCBI): domain Eukaryota; kingdom Metazoa; phylum Chordata; class Aves; order Passeriformes; family Sylviidae; genus Cettia; species Cettia cetti. The sequence goes on along the minus strand of VZUI01048118.1, from coordinate 24,333 downwards.
TTTGAATATTACCTTATTTCTGAATAAAGCAAAATTACATTTTGTGTTTTGAAGACTTTGGATAAATCTTTCTAGACTTTATTCTTCAGTTTCTCATGGCTTGACTTCTTGTTTCATCACACTATTGGACTTTCCACCATTTTGGACAATGAAATAAGTGAAGAGCGTACCAAACTGAAGCTTGCATGTTATATCTGTGTCTCTGCGGAATGAGATCCATTTCAGTAGTCATCAGTCCTTTGACTAAATGCTAAAATGATTTTTAGAAGATAGTAACACTGCATTGACTTAAGGCCTCCTGTGCACAGTAAAGGAAACTAGAGATCTTTGAAGTACTGGTGATCTTGTGTGCCATTCCCTTTTAAAGATTAAAACCTGACATATGCACTTAAGGGTTCACAAATTAGAAGAGGCAAATCATTAACATTTTTCAACAGGTTGAAGATATTTTATCACTTTTATTCTTCCTTGCATTATTTTTATAAAAAGACTTCACAACTATGAACTAGCCCACACTTTGTCCTTTAGTTTTTTGTGTCCTTATTAGGATGATTTCTGAAGGAACAACCCCTTGAGGATAGACACTTCATAGAGATCTGACTAAATTTGTAAAGTTAAATAAAAAGCAAAAACCATTGCACTGAGTAAAGAGGAGAACGGTAGCTTGACTGAACAATTCTTCATATGCAAGACAGAGGCTTAGTTTCAAGATGGTCTTGGTTCTTAAACTTTGAAGTGGTTCTTGAACTTTTTTTTTTCTTGAAAACACTTGAGAAATGAGAAAGTGAAGATTTGGAAAACAGTAATTTTCATATTTTACTCTAAAATTTCATGAGCTGATGGAAACTTTTGTAAAGTTCCATTTGCAGATGAAATTTAAAGCAAGGCTTTTAGTCTGAGATGTGTTAGGTTGGTCTAATGGTTCTTAAGGAAGTTGATGAGAGTTTAAATGTCTTCAGTAGGAGAGTGATGAAGACAACAAACAATTTATAAAGGAAAGACAAACAAATTATAAAGGAAAAATTTTACTCAATGGTGGAAAAGATTTTTTTAAAACAAAATACAGAATAAGTATGTTAATCCATAAGTGGACTTCTTGCAAATCCTTGTTTCTTTGATGTGTGAAAAAGGCTGCGTAGGGAGCCATAGGGTTTTGTGGTTGCTGTTTTACTCTGGAAAGCTGTCGGTATAGCTCTCTTTTTGTGGGCTCCTGTACCTCAGCTCACAGCTGCACCTCCAGCAATAGTGGTTTTGTTCATTACCCTACCTGCAGGGTCACACATCGATGCAGACTTGATCCAAATCAAGTCTAAGCAAATAATAACACTTCTGTTTACTTGATTAGAACATGCAACAATGCTGCTTTTCTGCTTTGTGATGGCTGTGGTAGCACAGTTGATCCTCTGTTAAGTGTAGGTTTGAAACAGAGAAACGCTTACAGTGTTTTGAACAAATTCATACAGAAAAACTGGAAAACTCTGGTGCTATGCATCATGTGAGTGTGTGGGCTTTTGAGCTAGTAATTAGGCTGCCTAATACCCAGTTTACAGTCTTGAAATGTAGATCAAATCTCTGTTGCTTTCCTTCCTTACTGGTGAGAGAACTTGTTGCATATAGCCTACTCTAGTCCTTTCTCTCACTGTTTTCAATACTTTGTGAGTCTTCTCTCTACTTCAGTTTCTCCTCACTTGTCATTTCAGTTTGCATCTGTCTGTCATTCATTGCCCATTGCCATTTCTTGCTCAAACTTCATTCTCCAACTGCTTTATCATGGAAGCATCAATATATGTTTAGCTTTAGAACTTGTTTTATTGCAGTTTTTTAAATTTTAGATTCTAGAGTAACTTTCCTGTGAAGAACAAATTTGTATGTACTGCTTCACAGTCTTTTTAACTAAATGTTTAAATATTGGTACGATACTAAAAATGAAAATAGGTGATTCTTTTTTTCTTTTCACTAAGAATGCATAGTGATAGGACATAATTTGTCTTAAGTAGTTTATATGCTATAATGAAATTGAAGGCTGATAATCTGAAAAGACAGTCCAAGTAGCTTTTATACAAGTTACTATGTGGACATCAAAGTACTGGTTGCGCTGTTAAAGTGAACATCAGAATGAGGTTAGAATTGTGTTTAGATCATTATAATCTGTGCAGTTCTTTTATGTTTACCTGATAGCTTTCCGGCTTCAAATATTTTTGTTTGAGATTTTGCTAAGTTTCTTTTATTTGGTTGGTTTCAGTAACAGTATACTAAGATATACCTTTACTTGTTTTTTCTCTGGAAATTGAATTTTTTTTTTTTTTTTTTTTTTTTTTTGTTTGGCAAGCCATGTTTAATTTAGCAAATCTGGTCTTGATTCTTGGGAACCATCTTCACTTTCATCAACTTGAGCATGTCTTGTATTTTGTCTATGAAAGGTGGTTATGCTTCTACTGCAATTCATCGGGTAGAAGGAACTTCATGCCTGCTGCATGCGCTGCCATCATCAAGTTTCTCCTATTGCTCTTTTCTTAATAAAGCTAATGAATTCAGAAGGGAAATGCTTCCTAACCACATAACAATTTGTGTCTATTTTATCTTTATTCATGATAAATAGCTTCATTTTGGACCCTGCTTCCAACCGTAGAGATAGCTAAGTTGTGAAGATCCAAAGCTCTCTTGATTCTGTAGGATTATAGAATATTTTGGGTTGGAAGGGACCTTAAGTATAGTCTAGTTCCAACCCATCTGCCCTGGGCAGGAACACCTGGTACTACAGCTGATTGCTCAAGGCCCCATTCTGCCTGGCCTTGATCACTTCCACAGGTGGTCCACAAGTTCTCTGGACAACCAGTTCCAGTGTATCACCACCCTCATAGTAAAGAATTTTTTGGGCTGTTTAATGTAAATCTACCCTCCTTCAGCTATAAGGCCATTCACCCTTGTCCTATCAATGCCACTGCTAAAAGTCCCTCTCCAGCTCTCTTATAGGCTCCGTTTAGGTGCTGGAAGGTGCTAAATGGCCTCTCCAGAGCCTTCTCCTCTCTCAGCCTTTCCTTGTAGGAGGGATGTTCCAGCCCTCTGGTCATCTTGGTGACCCTCCACTGGACTTGTTCCAGCAGGTCCGCATCTTCCTTGTGGTAAGAGCCTCAGAGCGGATGCAGCACTCCAGGTGAAGTCTTACCAGAACAGAGCAGCAGGGAAAAATCCCTTGCCTCGCCAGCCACACTGCTTTGGCTACGTCTCAGGGTACAGTTGGCTTTCTGAGTTGCGTACTGACAAGACTCATTGAGCCCTCATTCATCCACACCCCCAAGTCCTTCTCCTCATGGCTGCTCTCAAAACAACTTTTCAGAATTTCTGAAATGATTTTTGTAGACATCAATTATCTTACTGTACAGTGATGACATTGTTTTAGTTCCGTGGTGAATTCTGTTTCCAAATGAATTAAAAAAACCTAAAAGTTGATGTTTTACTATCTGCAGTCACCATAGCAGCATAGTGAAAGAATCAGAACTGTAGACAATAACAATCATTTTGGAGAGCTAGGAACCCCCCAGATTATATCTAAAGGTTATCTAAATACGCTGGTAAAAATGCCTTCAAGAGGTGTTCGTATTACCTGTGCTAGGGACGTAATGGGTTCATAGATAGGCCTTGGAGAAACCGTGTTGTAAGTTTCAGCAGTGGTGGGGAACGAAAGGTACAAATAAATGAAAGTTACAATAAACTTAGAGCACTGAGATTGTCCCAATTGTTGGAAGTGACAATAATAATGATAATTTTAAAAAAGAGTCCATGAGATGAGATATCAGTCAACTGATATCCGACTGTAGTATTTTTTAGTGAAATTTCTAAATATAGTGCTTTTAAAGTAACAAAATCTGGGAATAGAACCTCAGATTTCTGCCCAATTCAAGCAAATTTGGTCAAAGCATATGGCTTGTTCCAGTGAATCCTTCTGATGCAAGAAATGGGACTGCTTAGAGGATTACTGTTAGAGATAGTACCTATATAACATGAACTATGTTGGGAAGAAAAAGATGAGTTCATTTTGCAGTATGAATATACAATATAACTTTAGGTGGCATATTGGTTGGACTGCAATCCAACAGTTTATTTCATATAATTAAAATCAGAAAAGGCAGACAGTGCATGTCAACAATTCAACAGAAGGAAGCATGCACAGTTCAGTAGACAGAAAATTCAGTTTTTTATTTCCCTACTACATGGTTGCTATGACCTGGCCTTCCTAAAAACCACTATTTCTTTGGAACTAGCAAGGTTTGCTTACTGTTACCAAACACAAGCATAAAATTTCCTAGCTGTGCACGTATATCTTGTTCCTCTGTGAAGCAAACCTATAGTTTACTTCAGTGAACAGTAGTAGTGCCTCTACTAATGGAAGCCTCTGCCATTCTGGTTTACCATTCAGCCGATGAGAAGTTTCATTCTCAAGTCTTGTTACAAAATTGTATTCAAAAGATTAGAGGCCAGGGAGATTAAAAAAATAAGGCTCCCTCACAGCAGCAGTCTGGCAGATTTTTATTCTTAAATTTTCCTCAGAATGTAAGGGTGAAATAATTGCATAACTAGAATCTTAAAGGTTTGGGGTTTTTTAGTTTAACCTTCTTTAAGAGCAAGTGTTGTTAGTTTTGCGTAATAAAAACACTCAGCTTGTTTTATTTACTTTGAAGATAGATGTGGTTACCAGGTATGGTGTTGAAACTGTGTTCAAGATGCACAACTTCATTTTTTCTATGGTAGTACCTGATTATTTTATGTTTTACTAATGAGACAGATGGCTGGTCCTTTTGAAGGCCTTTTCTTGTGTTTCCTTTTATTAAATAGTAATGTAGATTAATTTTAAAGAAAGTAAAGCTATAAATCTGAATTACAAGTACTAAAAGTGAAAACTAGGAACTTCTTGGACTGTTTAATATCAAGCTTATGGATCCTAATTACCAAAAGGGAATAAACCGCAGTGGGGAGATTTCTGGTTACTCTTCAGCATGCTTTGGTATGTTGAAAGGCAGCATACCTGGGTGGTAATGCAAATACAAGCTTCCTTTAGAATGCATGTAATATTATTTTAAAGAATATTTTGGCAAAAGGATACTGTTTTCCAAAGCTATTGAACTGTGTAATTCAAGATCAGCTCAAGTACTTGACATAGAAACAGTTAGTTTGGTGAAAGAGTATCATGTTCTAAAGTTTTAAAGAAACAGGCCTTCTGTTATATCAGTCAAAACATGATCTTTTACTCTACGAACATGACAGGTGACACCAGTTGGACTTCGTATAAAGAGGGTAAATACTGTATATTTAAGGGTTGAATACAGGGGGAAAAAGCCAACAAGGGTGTTTCAAAGGAGGCTAAGGAACAAAGAACCAAGTAGATTAAAAAAAAAAAAAATTACTAAGGTAACATCTGTTGCTCTTAAACTTGGCTTATTGGTTTTGAATGTTAGTGCCACTTTAGTTTGAATTGTCTTTGTGTCTCTTCATCCCAACACACAGATTCAGGAAAGAATTATGGGAACAAAGTTGCTGAAGGAGAGGGATGAAGGAATTGGTCATCTCTTTCACTGTAGAGGGATAGTGATCCAAATTGTCCTTGAGCCTGTTGTGATAGGGCAATGAATAATGGTTTTAAACTGAAAGAAAGTAGATTCAGACTAGATAAAGGGAAGAATTTTTTTATGCTGAGAGTGATTAAACACTGGAGCAGTTTGCCCAGGAGGTGGTACATGCTCCATCCCTGGAAAGGCACAGTCAGTTTTGTCAGGGCTCTGAGCAGCTTGGTCTAGTTGAAGATGTCTCTGTTTATTGCAGGGGTGTTAGACTGGGTGACCTTTGAGGGTCTCTTCCAACCCAAGCCATTCTGTAATTCTCGCTCAACTGGACTAGTTTGAGAGCTGTGTCATCTGGTGATGTTATAATAACAGGGTTCTGGTTTTCTCCCCTGGAATTTTACAGCAAAACTACTTCAGTACTTCTCCAGCTGAAAAACTTACTTTCAATAATTATCTTTATTAGAGCATAGTATTATATGATGCTGAAGTGAGACTCTGTAGGGAGTTTGAGTCTTTGTAGAAGCAAAAATTTAAATTTACCTTTTCATAAAACATTTTCTGTTGGTGAGACAAATCTTAGAGTTTGGAAGCTTTATCCAGATCATTGACAGTAATAGCAGTATCAGCTTCTGCAATGCAATTAACATCCAGAACGCAAAGTTTCCTGTTCAAGGGTTTGGCTCACTGTCCTTGCCAGGATGATACTGTGTAAGCATTAGGCTCTAACAGCAGAAGAATGGTCCTGTTTATAGTTTGGAAAAAATTATTTTGAAGATAAATATAAAATTCGACTTTTTTCTTCAGTCTGAGAAACAGAAGAGGGCAAGTGTGTCTGCCCAGCACAAATATACATTTGGAAACAGTATTCTGTATGTCCAGATTGATTGCTTGATTCTTTAACTGTTTCTTTACAGAAATTTCGTAGTAAAATATCCATCCTTACTCTGACTTTAAAATGTAGCTTGTAGGATGATCCTACAGAAATTCTGCTTTTGTTGATAGTATCAGGGTTGCTTGCCTGGCATTAGTCACAGTTACTTTACCTTTTTATAAATTTATTAAAAATAAATTTGAAGACCACATGTCTTTCAGGTTGTGTTTCCTAATTGTCTGTTTTAATATTATTGACTGATTGTAATACTTGTTACTTTCCAAGGTTTCCTATATACTAATGCTTTCTTAATGGCCTGACATCTACTCGCAGATACAGTTTTCTTTTTCAGTGTTTGCTGTTTGTATCCTCTGCTGAGTCAAGATGAAGTATTGTCAGTGACTCAGTTCTATATACCTTTTGTTGTTGTTTCTTAATCTTTCTCTGGCCTGTGTTCCAGGTCCAGAAGACTTGCTTGGATACCTTCAGGTAGAGAATTGTTTATACAAAAAGGAGGTAATGTGAAGTTTGAGTAAGCGTCCTTTGATGTGCTAGACTGCTTGCTCAGTCTGGAAGGGGAGTGACCTCTCAAACTGGTTAACCAGAGTCACCCAGATTGTGTAGTGGTAATTTCATTCTTCTGCTTAGTTTCAGAATCTGGGAACCTTTGTCTGGATAGCCTCAGTTACTTGGTGGAGGAGCAATATGTAAGATTGTGCATAAAAGACAGGCAGGGAGGACTGATTTACTCAGGCAAAGAAAAGGAACATCAAGTGATATCGAAAGATCTTTAGTCTTCCTGTCTGTTAATCTCCATGGAGGGTTCTTGTTCTTGAGCCAACAGTGACAGTTCTGATAGCTTGATGTATGGCAGTTGCCTTATTTTGTATGTTTAAATAAAGTTGTACCTTTTTTTTTCTTTTCTCTGGCTTCTTGAACCCTGAAAAATATCTGTTGTGAGGCTGTCACCTGTTGAGACTTAATTTGGGAGGAGGATGTTGGTGCAGGAGTAAGACAGAAGAAGAGTCTGCATGTAGTTACTGTGGTGGGAATTGTAGGGGCCAGAACCTGTTGCAGTGGAAGAAGGTACTTGTGCTTTATTTCCAATCCATTTGTTATTTTCCCATCATCTTCCCTTAACAGCATTTGCTGTTGTCTTTTATTTTGTTCATAGATTGCTTTTGTTTCAGATCCCAGGTTTTGTTTAGCTAAGCTAAATAGGCTTTTGGCAAAACTGCAGCTTTTCAGGCTATTTTTCTGGTACACAACAGTACTATCATAGTGCTCCCTTGTAAGGACAGTCTTACCTTGGATTTGATGTGCACTAATGATCAGTACTCTACTTCTGTGGAGGTACTAAATTGGCTTAAGCAGCCTTGTAGGGCATACTGGCACCACCTTGTTTCCAACACAGCTATTTGCAAAGCTGCTTGGCAAAACATATGTTAAACCTCTTCTTTCTTTCCCAGGTTGTCAGCTAAATAATCATTTGCATTAGGAATAGTGTCTTACGTGTTTAGTATCCTTGGCAATGAATACTAAAATGATCCATGTGTGCATATACGCTTGGCCATTAAATGGCAGCATCAACACTTCAGACAGACATAGCAACATTTGTCTGAATGCTATAACAGAACAAATTGGTGCCATGCTGGGACAATCTTGACTGCTGTGTAAGAATTAATACAGCAGGAAAATACTGTAATGGACTTACTGTTCAGAGACTTTTCTGTTACTGAGGAATCTCTGAAGTTGTACTGATCACAGGATTGAAGACAGGAAGAAAAGACAATAATTTGTAAGTTTGTAAAAAATACCGAATCAGAGAAGTTTATAAGTTTAGGTAGAAGATGTTCGTGAATTCAAACGAATTTTTGAACCATAGTTCGAAGATTATTTATTGCAAGAATGAGTTTATTTACTGCTCCTTTGTAATTACCTTTGAAATATCTCAGTGGAGCTATTAAACTTACTTAGCCTGACTATAAGAAACTGTATTAGGCTGTTGTTTCTATCAGTGGTTGCTTTCTTATTCGTGGCCAAGGTATTGTATCTCTCTGTTATTTCAGGAATAGGAGTTATTCCATTGACAGTATTATTATCAGAAATCTCTAGAAAAACACAGAATACAGAAGAGCCTGATAAATCTTAGGCATTAAATGTTTCAAAAGTGTCATTTTATCATACCTTTTTTTTCTTAATGTCTTGTTTTATGTCTCTATGCAATGCCTTCAGTGTATGAGATCTTCTGTGTGGCCTGTTATTTGTTAGAAAAATATACATATGTGTCATCAGTACTGTAGAATGTGTTCTGTACCGTGATGCATATTGGTCTCTTAATTCACTAAGTGAAAACTCTTCCTGTATTGTTATATCATTCTTCCTTAAGAAAAAAAAAAAATCTAAAACAAACCGTCAATTAGTATGAAAGAATTTGTTTTTTCTGGCTTTTTTTTTTTTTTATCTTCTGCATGTACATAGAAGTGTAAGAGAAAGGCATCCAAAGCTGTATGTTTTTAAACCGTTCATGGCTCTTTGATATTATTATTAGGCACAGAGCTGTACATACAGTAATTACGGAACGGTATGATTTTACATTTGCCTGATTTGCTTGACTGTCAGGACTTTCTGGGTTGCTTGATGATTCAACAAGTAATAAACCAAAAATTTGACATTTGGAGGAAAAACTGTGAGCTAGAAAGCTATTTTTTTAAAAGAGTCTTCATTTTGTGCACACTCTTTTAGCAATTGCAATTTTTTTTTTTCCTGGGATGAGTTCTCACTTGGTTAATTTCCAGGCAGGCCATCATAAGGTTTCCCCAACACTTCCCTGGTGCAATTAATTTCTCTTCTAAGAGAAGAAGGCCAAGCTGGTTTTCTGTCTTGCTTATATACATGTAGCCTTGTTCTTTCTTCATCCAAACAGGTGCGTCTTTAGTTTGTATCTCAATTTATTTTGCTCTGATGTCTTTGTCTCTTAGTGCTTGATTCAAGAACATCAAAATAAGTTGAAAACTTTTCATTGCCTTAGGTCTCAGGCTGTAAATAAAACTTTTTTGTTAGCGCAATAAGAAGCAAATGTTGAAGGCTCCGGTGTGGGAGTTTAAATGCTTAGAGGACTACACGTGGTTCTGGGCTGAGAGCTACTGGAGTTTGGGAGAAGGTTCTTTGATATGAGATTGTTTCACTTGGTTCCTGAACTGTGATGGAAAAAAAAAACAAAACCAAAAAACAAACAAAGCAGCCTTGAAAACTTCCTTTTGTTGATTGCAGATGCTTTTCACTCTTAGCACCAACATTGTCTTCTTGAACCTAGAAGGAATTTTCTGCTCAGTGTTCTTCCAAAGGCTTGCTTGCAAGGCTGAGGAAGATTATCTCAGAAGTGATAGTGCAACATTGTGAATCTATTGCTAAAGTAATCTGAGTATTAGGGAGAAGCAAGCTTTGTGTGCACAGCTATTTTAATTTTTTTTTTCCTGAATGCTCTATTAAGGCTTTATGATTATTAATCAAAGCTCAAAAAGTTACAGACATTGCTTTTGGTTTCCAGTGCTTATTACATCTTTAGAGATCTAAAGTTCTGTGACTGTCTGGTAGTATTTATGCTACATCCATGTAATCTTTTAGTTATTGCCTTCCCCTTCAATAGAAAAGAGGCTTTCAGTTTATGGGTCTGACAGCAAGTGTAGAAGCTGTGCCAGTCAGCTCATTTGTTTTCTTGGCTTAAATGTCAGCCAATTTAACCAGACTCAGACTATGTTTTCTCTCTTAGCAGTTGAGAGAACAGAGCCTTTGATAATTAACATGGAGTTATTAATTGGTATGACATATCTAATCCAGGGAGATCTATCAAATAGTACATGTCTGTTGATTTTGCTGTTTGATATTGCTTGAATCTACGTGGGAGTGAATCCATGTCTACATTTTAAAGAATGTAAACTTGGTGTGGTTACCTAAGTAAAGCTTTTTGAATCCAGAGAAAGAAGATAAGCATAGGATATGAAAAAGGACTGCAAAATTTGATCATTTGGGCAAATTTGGTGTTTTTCAATATTTTAAATTCTGTACCAGTAGCATAGATAATATACCTGCAGTAATGTTCAATATATATATTTTTACTTAAAAGATTAATTTTTTTAAAAAATCAAAACCAGAAACCCCTTGTACTAATTTATGTCCTTCATTATTCTTTAAAGGCGAAGGGATTGGTGGGGGGAGGGGGATGAAGATAAGGAAAAGTATTCATAGTCAAAATTAAATTAGGACAGGGTAATTTCCAGATATTTCCTCTCTTTGGAGTGGTTCTTCCAGTTGATGATCTAGATCAGGAGCTGAATATAGATGCTCTCATTCACTTAGGGAGGAGCCTATTTGCCTATATTAACTAGTAAAACTATCCTCAGGTAAGAAGTTAACCTTTGTAAATACCTTTGTACCTCAATTTTTGAGTAATTGTTTGGCTGTGATTTTCTTAAGTACATTAAAAAGGGCTGGGAAAATTTAGTTCCATATTGAATATTTTTCATAAAGAAAAAAGCTGTGAGGGTCTTTTTGCACTGGGGAGATCAGACTAAACTGAGGTATTTGACTTCACAGTTTTCTGATATGAGTAACAAATGCCTTGTATGTCAGATGTCGCTTATACCTTATAATGTCAGTTCTTTGACCCAATGCAGAATAAAGCTAGTAATTTTTTAAGTGACTGTGCTCCTGACAAGAGAATCTAGTTGACCAGTCTCATATTACTTCCAAAGGTCAAGTGTGGAAAAATGCAGTAGAAGTTTTTTTCACTGATGTGAACAAATGCAAGTTGAGACAAATACAAAAAACAGATGAAAAGACTAAAATTCTGTGTTTGTATTCCATTCTTGTAGAGTAGAATTGTGATTGTGAGGAGGTACATCTGTACTATATGTGAATTTTATGAGTGCTCAAACTCATTGTTTGTTATCTTGGATAAATTATCCATATATTTCTCATTAGTGTATTTGCTCTGTATTTGATGTGCAACATACTGATGTGAATGGTTGTGTTTATATTTTTAAATTCAGGTAGATTGAGAACAGTTTAACATAGTGGAAATCTGGTTTTCTTTTTAGAATAAGGGGACAATATCCTTAACAGGTGTTTCCTATTTCTGTTAGTAATTAATTCTGTTAGTAATTAATACCATTTGCAGCACTCTACCATTTTTCAGGCCTCTTCTTCTGAAACAAGGAGTTCATATAGAGTGCTGTTACCTGTTTTCTTTGTGCCTGGTCTTTAGTTTGCTAACCCATCTTTAACATGCATCCATGGTGTTGCTTGTGCTGTTTAAGTAACATTTCTGATCTTCTCCTTTCCCCCCACTTCAGCTGTTGTCTTACAGGTGAGTTTTCCTGAACAAGAACTGTCTTTAGATGCTTGGAAAATACCTAGACCTTGTAAAGCAGCCTGTAAAAACTGTCTGGTTGCAACTTCCGTGTCTAAGTGGAAAAGTAATTTCAAAATGCTTAATCTCTATGTAGATGGACTTCAATGCAATGTAACTTAGGGAAACAGAAGAGTCAGCACTTAGACTGATCCAAAGCTAATTGAAGTTGAAGGACAGGTTCCCTTTGAATTCAAAGGGCTTTGAATCAGCAAAATCTTGGTGAGCTTTTGATATTTGTGACCCTCGTGAAATAAACTGACTAAAATTTAAGTGGTTTAATAGCTTTATTGATTTTGAAAATTTTAACTGAATTTTTTTAAACTTGCAAGGGTTAAACACGCTTAAATAATTGTGTATGTAGATCTTAATTCCTTACTTTTTAAACTCCTAAGTGACCAAGAGTCTGGGAAATTGAAGGAAGTGGAAGGGCTTTTGAGAATATTAGCCATTGGCAGTGTAAGACCTCTGAATTTTGGTGAATACTTGAGTGCAGAATCTAGCCGAGTTACTGCTGTGGAATCCAAATGCCTTCATGTCTGTCTGCTGTATAGCTTGGGTGTTTTGAACATATGTATGTGCTAAATGAGAAGTGCTGTCCTTCAGGTGTCATGGGAAGGATTGGTGTGAGTCAGAAAAAGTGAACCAAAGCATACCTAATCTAATCTTACCTGGATTGTTTTAAAAAATGGAGTTTGTTTTCAGAACTGTGTTATGAAGATCTCTTTTAAAAGACGTTGGGTTTAAGACTAGTGAAGTGAACTGAGTTAATGATAGTGAATGTTGGAAAATAAAAAGGTAAATTTTAGCATTGTTTTAAAGGATTAACTTACATTACTTTTAAGGCCGAAAAGACCGGTTTTTCAGTGTTGGACTGCAGGTTGTTTGAAAGAAGCACCAGTTCCTTTAGTACAGTGTTGCTTTCTTTATTTCATATCAGTATAAGGATTGAATAAATATGTCTCTGCCAGCTTTTGTAGGTTGTATCAGATAGTGTCATATCAGATTGCTTGTCCTCATTCTGTCTGCAGAAGAGGAGAATTTGCATTAGTTGCATTCAAGTGTATGCATCTATCTACTGTGACATCTGAAATACTTGATTTGGGTATGACTTACTCAGAGTAGAGAAATTTACAGGATAGAATTGTCAAGCCTGTGGGCTCTGTTCTAAAACTAAATATAGAAATAATTGTATTCTTCTCACAGTCATTAAGAATTTGGGGAAACATTGTTTCTACATGTATGTTACTAATCAAGTAACTCCATTTTGGATTTAAACTAGATTGACAGTTAAGGGGAGATACGAAGTATGCATCTGCTATTAACTGGTGAAAATAAGCATCAGACAATGTGGACTTTTCTGTGAAAGTGCTGTCATTTTAGAGAACCATTGTTAGTTTTGGATTGTACAGATCATATTTTCAAAGCTCTGTTCACTGATGTCTTGTCTTAAACTTCCAAGATTGAGCAGGTTCTGCAACTTTGGCCATGAGAATAAAGAAGTCAAAAAGAGGGCATTTTTAAGTGCCACATACTAGTCGATTCTTCCTTTTTTATATTTTTTCTCCTTTACAATTCTGAACTAACAAGAATACTGGTGTTTTAAGGGAGAAAAAATGTGTTTCATATCAGTGAGTATCTTTTCTTTTAAAAAGCTGACATATTTCTGTAGAAGAAAACATTCTGTCACGTGTATTCCCACTCCTTGTTCCTTTTTACTGTTAAATTATTTGAAAATCAATCCATGAATTAATTCCAAATGTTAGCAAAAATGGTACTTCATTATTCCATGAAACCCTCCCATAACAGGAGAAATGTTGTAATTATAGTTAACAAAATACTTTGGGGTATTTTTTTTTTTTAGCTTGAGATTTAGAATGTTTCCTGGATTTTCTAATCTGTGTACCTCTTAATTTATATGTAATATTCTTCAGCAGTAGACCTTCTTTTTGATTAAAAAATTGTATAGGCTTAAGTACTTGAAGGATCAAAAGCCAGGGACAGCCTGTTTCCCTTTAAAGGCACCTGTTTTTTCAGTTATTGCCCAAGTGGAAAATTGGAAAGAAGTTTTTCTGCTGTCAGGTAGATTTAGGGCATTACATAGCTTAAAATTGCGTGTATCTTTTTTTGAGAATAATACATGTAGGAAGATGTGTTATTCTCAAAAAACATCATGGGAGAATTGAGTAAAAATACACATAAATGATGTGTCCTTCCAAATTTTTTTACAAAGTCAGCCTTTTTAGAGAAACATGGGCAGGGTTTTTTTGGAAGAAGTTTGAATGCAGAAATAAAACAGTTTCAAGTAAGATCTTTATAGTCTGGTCCTGAACAGGAAGAGTAAGTGTTCCTTTTGGAATGCTCTCTGAATGCAGTTTCTTAACAATAAGAGTTATCCTGCTTTTGAGTGAGAGAGCATGAAATCATTCATGCTAAGGTGTGGCTTTATTGCACGTACACCAATGCATTAAAGGAGCAGTTTAGAAACTGCTGGCTTAGCTGTATTTACAGCAGTGTATTTTGTTTCCTGTGTATCTGTACCCAGTGCCTGACGCATTCTGCTTTATAGTAGTTGTGATTGTCTAAGATGTTACTTACCCTGTTTCGTAATCCACCTCTTTCCCCTTGGAAGCAGCTGTTGCTTTGCCAGTGATTTTACTGTTTGTGTCAGACTTCGGAGCTTATATCCCCAAGGTCTTCTTTTATCCAGCCCTAATGTGTTACTTACTAGCAGTCCTAAACAATCTAGTCTTGTGAAAGTTTAGCCTGTGTAAGCATTCTCCTACCACCAGCAGCCACTTTCAATTTTATTCTACAAATTTGTTCTCCTTTTTATTATGAAGCATCTTAAAAAAGAGTAAGTTCCACAGTTGAAATGTGTATACTTACAGGGATGCTGTCAATATAAAAGTAATTGTATTCACAATTTGTTATTAAATGTGGATCTTTGGCATACACACTACTTCTTGCATTTCTCTGTTTAAATGAGAACATGAAGGAAAATTTGATTTTGTTTGTGAATTATGAATTTTGGAAGGCGAAGCTGATGGGGGAGATATATAAGCGTTTCAGACTTCAGTACACTGTGCTTGTATTGAACACTGCATGTGCGATTCTCAGAGGCTATTGAGAAATAGTATCAAGGGCAAACTATCCATATGGAGTAAGGAAAGACAGAACTGTGCTTCTTGATATGCAAGGGCACACTTACAGCACACCACAAAGTTCACTTACCAACTCAGGCTCGTGGCCACATGTTTATTGACCTTTGTTATTATGGTTTGTTTGCTTACAACTTTCCAGGAAGAAAGTGCCTTCTGCTTTTTCCCAGTTCCATCCTGCTGCTTGACTCTTAAGAGAAACAGCCGTTCTAGCCATTGTTACCAGACTCTGGCTGTCCTGTTTCCCTAGGTGGGATGGTGTTTGAAAACTGCTTTTGTGTTTAAGACTTTAAGGATTGTCCACTTCTTCCATTTGTAAAAAGGGTAGAATATAGAGGAGTTTGGTAAGGCTTCATCATAAAAAATTGTGCTGATAAAGAGAAAAGGTTAAAATTTGTTCTGCTTAGTGAGAGCAGTGAAAGAGCTGTGGAGGAGGCCACAGAGCACACACTCAGCAAGTTTTCAGATGACTATTTCCTTTATTATTGGATTGTAAAATTGGTGATTAAGTTAGCTGTTTTTCTAAAAAACCAAAGAAAAAGAAACAAACAAACCTAAATGTGTTTTTTTCCAAGTAGAAATAAAAATTGCAAAAGTGTATGTGCACTAACCTTTCAAAACATTCTTCTTCATTCCAGTAGAGTAATCTTGATTTAAGGATATTGTTTTAAGTGTAATTTGCATATTCCCCAAGTTTTCTGTAAGCCTTCCTGCATTTTTTATGTCAGTCAATTAATGTTCGTTTTCTGATTAACTAATTTTTTCTCACTTTTTGTTGTTTATTTTTGTTTTCAGGCTTCCTTAAGCCAGACTCAATATCGATAGAATGAAAAAATTTAAGAGAAGACTTTCCTTAACCTTGCGAGGAAGCCAGACCATTGATGAATCACTGTCTGAGCTAGCAGAACAAATGACAATTGAAGAAAACAGCAGCAAAGATAATGGTAAGCATATCTTTCACTTTGTGGAAAATGTAAGAATTTTGTCAGGGCCTTTTCAAGTGAGCATTGCTGGGGTTTATTTCAGTTTTCACAGTTGCAGGGACTTTCTCACTAACCTTTTTTAAAATTTATCTTATATTTGTCTACCCTAGTTCTTTCAACTGGTCGATATGTTATTACATATTGGTTTAGTTTGCTTTGGTATTGAACTGTTACACAGCTATTTATCCAAAGCTACCTAAATTTATCTTTTTATGTCATGGCAGCAAGGCTTATAGATGCCCTTGCAGTATATAAACCCATTGTATGGATTTAGTGGGTCTCATATCAGCTTCATATGGCTTCAAATTCAGTCTGTTCTCCAAATCATTATTTAGTAATATAATTGACTAATTGCTTAAGCATTCCATATAAAACTGTTTACCTCACATTGGTGATGCAGTGCAGTAGTCTAAATGCTGTCATCTCTTCATGTCTCTCAGTAGTACTTCTCTTCACCAATATGAAGGTGACTAGAAACATTCAGGATAACCAGCTTGTCTCTGTATTCTTACATAAATCTTTGGCTGATCCCATAAATGTGCCAGCTGCTTTAAAGTCCACTTTAGTGATGGTGCCGCTTTTGGATGCAATCTGCAGTATTAATGACTGGAAGAGATTTTGTTGCTTGTTCTGTTTCCTGGGCTGCAGCATTTAAGTCATATTTCATCTTCAAAGGTGATTAGTGTTATTTTTTGCTTTGCTGATAACTAAGATTTTTTCATTTATCAAGAGGTCTGAATTTTATGTATCTCCCACTTCACAACAATAAAGGATTCTGAATTTTCCCACTGGAAACTGACAGGGCCAGGAAATTTGAGCGGAGGTAGAGACACTGGAATTTGCCCTGCAGATTTTTAAAACTCCATTCAAGATATGTTGTATACCAAGATTTTGGAAGCAGAATTTACCTTTGGCAAAACAAAGCTAATAATGTTTTTCATTTTTACCTTTAGTCCCTGATATATTCATTGCTGTTGTCCTGTTTTTGCTACAGGCTGTGCTCAGTATTTTGGGAGACAAGGTTTATTACAACTTTTTATATGTTGATACAACAGGTCTACTCTGGAGCAACAATTGTGCACTGATACCTATTAAGTCCTTTTTGAGATGCTGAGTCATCCCACATGATTTCAGTGGTGTTCGCCTTTGTTACTGATGCATATTTTTTCAGACCTGTATATGCTTCTGCAAGATAGATTTCATTATATAAATAAGTACAAAGAAGATTACTTTCATACTGAGAAATGAGCATGAAAAAATTGTTAGCAGCGTCAATGAGTAGTGAACAAGGTTGCTGAATTGATTCATTCAAAACTGAATCCAGGAAGAGTAAAAAGATTTCACCTTAAACTAGACCATGTCCCAGGTGTCGGCCTGAGGGACAGAGAACACAATAACTTGTTTACAGAAGCATGAGCTTATGCCATCTTAAACCATCTATAAAACTATTTGCAGCTGTTAATATTTATCTGAGAATAATCCCAAACAGTAATACTTGGATGCCTGCATGCTTGTCGCCAAACTGGGATGAGCTTGTCAGTAGATATTTAAAGTGTTAAAATAAGTAAATAATGCAATTCAAGAAGATGTTCCTAATTGCAAATTAGTTACCTAGCTTTTACTGCTCTTTTTATTTTGCTTTCCATGGTAATTCATTGGCCAAAGGGAATCTTATGTATTAAAATTGTGATAGTAATCTGTGCAATGCTTATACATGCTGAATGTTGTTGATGCCTTAGTACATTCTTCTTGGATGCACTCAAGATATATACTCAAGATATTGTCAGTCCTCTTGAAAGAAGACAGAGAATATAAACTCTACTTAGCTGTGCCCAATCTTTAACACATCATTTCATGTCATTAAAAAAAGTTTTTCTGACACTTGCTACCTTTTTCAGATTCTTCCAGAATGCAGTTTTTAGTACTTATGCTATCTTTGATCTTGCAGAGGTGAACAGGATACTCCTACCTTGTGGATTTTTTTTTCGTTGTTTTGCCTTTCCAACCCTACTTTTCTTAGAAACTAGGGTTGGAAAATGCTTGCTGCTCTAGCTAGTCTTGCTTTTGAAAAGGACTCTCTAGCTTTCCCACAGATTAAGATATTTTGGAAAGAATATTTTTAAGACAGACTGCAGGGACTGGGCTTTGGGCAACAGCAATTGTTGGAAAAACAGCCAAGAAATTATTTTTCTCTTTTGGTGAAAGATCAGTTTGGTAAAGAACAGCACCTGGAAAAAATCTTTCAGTGGACTTTTGAAAAAAAAAAATGCCTTACAAAGAAGTGCTTAAATGAGAAAGGTTTGCCTTAGCTTCTTACAAAATCACAGTGCTAAAAGACCTCCAGTAGCTGTAAATATCCAGCTGAGGCACATGAGAGGATGTAATCTGTTGAAGAATATTTTATAAAGTGATAGCTGCATTAAGATCTTGAAAGTGCAGCCTTTACTGTGATGGTGCTGATCTCAGGAGGCAGGAGTAACCGTCTCCTTAGTTCTGCTTTTAAAAATAAACAGCTCCTTTACCCTGTGGAACAGAGAAACAAATGTGCCCAGTTAACAGGCTTTGAATCTGTTCCTAAAGAATCTTAAAAACCACTGTCTAGTAAATCAAAGGCATGCCAATATATTAATCTACAGAGAATCAAAGTCAGGGATACAAATAATCTTCAGAAAGTGGTTCTTCATATGTGCTTTATTTTCAAGCATTACATCAACTAGAGAAATAAGAGTTGAAGGGCATTGAAACTGCATTTCAGGTCAGAAGGCAAGACTAGATCCTGAATGCTGAAGGCCTTTACAGCAGAATTTAATTCCATTGTTGTTGTCCAATTCTGTAGTTTTAAATTTTTTTTGCTAGCAAATTGCTTATCTTGTCTCCTGTCATTCCATGCTGATGGCTGTGTTCTCTGAGGGTTATAATTTTATACATGCTATTGTTTTTACTTCCTGGGAAACAGCTGTGTTACTGGGTTATAGAGATTGTAGAGACTGTGTCCATACAAAACCGCATCTGTGATGCCCTAGAGTTCAGACTTACCTCCATCTGATTCATATCCTGAGAAATGCTTATATATAAATATATATATAAATTTCTATATCCTGTAAAAATCTTTATTATAAGTTGCAGCTCAGCACTGCCATCCAGATGTAGATTACTTGTGCATTGCACTAAGGATCTTTCCTTACAGTCACATTTTTGCAGTAACCTGTGGTGTTCAGCCCCCTGCCAAATGTTTCTTCTCCCACAACTGTCTGTGATTTCAAGTTAACTGCAACTCCCATCCAGAGGCCCACGTTATCATTAGCTCCAGCTTTGAGTGGGTTGTTTCAAGATTCAAAGAACAGTACTCGTAATGTGGAACAAATTGTCCCATGTGCAGTTCACTGACATAAAAATAGATCCATAACTTCTGATTTCTTTGCAGTGCATTGGTACCATTGAATCAGCTACCCTTTCGTATGCAGTCTCATTTAATACACAGCCTCCTTCATCGTGTGATGTCAGTACAATCTCAGTATGCATCACTCATCCATGAGCAGCAAAATGGGATTAGCAGGGATCAACCCATATTGTTCAGTGCAGTAGCACAGAGCTGTTGCACTGAATATAGAATAACCATTGGGTTTGGGTTTTTTGGAATACCATCAAATTATTTAGTGACCAGAAACCTATATATAATTAAATCTTTCTTACAAATTATGTTCATCATAATTGCCTTCTGGGTGAGGAAGCCCTGCCCAATGAGGTCATAAACCATAAAAATAGAGGGACCAGTGAAATATCTAATAGTATATCTGAAGCCTTATGAACTGTGGACTGTATGAAGTATACTTTAGGTTAGTCTTTTATCTAAGGACAAAAGCTTTTCGTGGTCTCTGATGTTTCAAAATATAAAACCAATTAGGTGGATTTGTTGTTTATTTTTAGTTTGTCATACTAACAGTGTGCTGGATTGCTTTTTTATTTCTAGATTATATCTTAATGTATGTATTTAGATTAATATTAAAGATATTAAATGGTTATTTGTAGGAGTTGACAACTAAATCTGCCCCTGAAATTTTTCTTTCGCTATGACATACTAATGAAATTTGGGTAGGACTAACGTCCAAATCACACATATTTAAAGCCTAATTAAGTGTAAAATTGATGCAAATACTTCAAATACATATGATTTCTAATGAAAGCAAAAAATGTGGCTGTATTGTCTAATATTATGAAATGCATTATCACAAACTCCAGTCATGCTTTTAAAGAATAATTGTAAGATACATTCCAAAATACATCCACAGCTCTTGCATTAATTTATAAGTAACTTCGAAAGCATTCTGTCTTGCTGGTTTTTTTGGTACAAATAAATACACATGTACATAATAAACCAAAAAAGGTGAAGTTCTGATAGAAATGGCTGCATGAATTTGTAAAATAATACTTATGTCCATTTGGTCTCTTTTAGCTCAGTGATGTGATCATAGGATCCAGTCTCATGAACACTTGCATAATTTCTTTGTAATTTTACAGGTGTGAGTAATAATGGAAGGATCAGCTACGGTAAAGTGCGTAAGTGTTTTTTAGGTTTAAGGCATTAATAACTAGTTAATACTCTGATAAGAGGGATGAATGTTTATAAAAATTAACACATTGCGATACTGTCTCAAAACATCCAAATGCCTTTGTAGTTTTAATCATTTCACATCATCTTCAATAGAGCTGAGAAATTCCCATTCCATCTGCTATGTATAATTCCTTGAGTGTGGAAGGAAAACAGTGTGTTGCAACATATTTTCAAGACAGTGTTCTTGAATTGAAAATATGAGCACAGAAATGCTTACTGGTAATAAATTGGTAAAATTTCTCTGTTTATGTTGGAGGAAAGTATTAGTATGAAGATGTGGGTGGGTAGAGGGAGAAGAAAACCCCAGAATTGCTAGAGCTCATTCCAGAGCTACAGGTTACTGTGAGTAATTGGTAGTTGTCACAGCTAAACACTGATCCTTGCACTGTCTGTTACACTGGCAATGTTTTTATTACACTCTGTATGTACCCTTCTGTGCTGTGGTCTGCGTCCATTTTTGTTATTACTGTTTGCTATGGTTTCTCCATCCCATGTACACTGCACAACATAGTGTTCTTTCTTCCCTTCTGTTTTAATTTGCTTCTTCCCACAAACCTAGAAGCTCTGTTCATATGTGGAAGTGCTTATAAAGTGAAATGAGCATGAAAATTCAGTGCCTGAAAGCATGCTGCAGAGACCCGTAGTCTTAGAGGGCTGTGTGGGGGCTTTGTCCACTCATAAGTGTTTTCCTTAGAAATAGAATACAAGTTTGGCAGAGAATGTAATGTTTAGATGCAGAAGTGGACTCTCTAAATGCACCAGATTTCTGTTAGTGTAGGCTCACTGATGAATATGCAGAGATTTTTTCTCAAATGGTATTCCAGTGGAGTCATTAAGTCCAGAAAAGTAAAGTACACATAACTAGCTAACACTGTTTCTGAAAGTAGGGCAAAAAGGAGCCAGATCCTCTGTTCTCTCGTTTGGTTGGCAGCGTGGTCTCACATATGTTTGCATGGTGAATTGTGTGTGTGAATGCAAGGATAGAGGCCAGGGATACTTGTATCTTGGCTGTGGTATTGAATTAAATTGTAGCTGAAATATTTTTCTGAAGGATTTGGTGCAGTGTGATAACTTCTGCAGTTGCGGTTTTAAACTGATGGTGTGTTATGCTTATATGATTTGAGGTACAGAACTACTATGTCTATATTCCAGTACAGGTGCTGATAACCAAAAATATTATCTGAGAATTAATTTCTAAGCAGTATGAAATATATAAATCTTAAACGCAGGGTTTTTTCACGATCATTTGATTGTGATCTTAATTGTTTTGCTACCCAGACTGAAGGCAAAACTTCACTCTGCATGAAGTCAACTTTCGAAGGCTTTTTCTAGTGTTTTTTAGATGTCTTGACCTCATTCTTTGCATTGCATACTTGTAGTTTGGTTTTGTGCATTGTTTTTGTAGCTCAGACAGAAAAATTTCTGTCCTTTCTGTCCTAAAAAAAAAAAAAAAAAAAAAAGGTTTATAGGACGGTACAGTGCCATTTTAATGATAGAGGTACTTCATTTCTTGGAGGAAGTTGACAACTGTGTTTCTCCAGGGTTATATTAGCATATTTTTTCAAATGTTCTACCAGTATTTTTTGCCTTGTGTTTTCACCTTCATCTTGTGCAGGTGAAGAACATTTGCTCTGGAATGACTGCTATACTCAAATGGATTAATTTGAGCAATGGGAGTAATCCCTTAAAGTTTTGCCAAGTTTTTAAAATCGTAATATTCAGTAGTTTGTAGATTTCATCTTATTATTTAATGAAAAATACTGGTTTAAATGGTGTTGATTGGTTGCTCTGTTTTTAGAGTGACTTAATGTTTTCCTAGGTATCACAGAATCCACAGAAACAACCCCATAAAATAATCTATAAATGCACAGTATTTTATAGTGTTCCTCATCCTGCTCCTGGAGAGTACATATATAGCAAGCATATTGCTGCTTTCAATTATTTAAATGTGTCTTCTAGAAAAGCTGTCACCTGCAATCAACTAATTTCACTAAGTGGGTTTGAACTGCCTTACAACAGTGTAATTAAATATTATACAGTGCAGCATACCAATTCTATAATATCAGAAATTCACCTGCTTCCATTCTAGATTTTCTGAAGAAATAAAGGGCTTCTTGATAACAGCTTCTTCAGCAGTTTGTTCAAAATATTTTATACTTCCAGTCCAAAAAAATCTAGTTTTATTATGTAAAAATGGAATAATCATTAGCAGAGCCTAGTATTCAGATCAGGTAAATGAATGTGTAGTAGATGATGCTGAAATATGAGTAAGTTATACAACAGTGGTGTTTGAGAAGCCTTCATAAATAGTTTTAAAAGGTTGTGATGATGCATTACAAATTTTAGGAATGCAAAGCTGTTCAGAAAATGAATATTTAATTTCACAAATATAGGTTTTTGACACTTTTCCATTCTCTATCAAATTGGAAGTGATAAAAAAAAAGGCCTTGGAAGTTTTCTGGAGCAATGGTGAAGTCAAGGTGGTGGAAAAGTTTTTTGAGTCCCGTTCTATAAAATCCAGTAGTGGATTCTCGAGACACTGAGTGAGATTTTGTTACACTTGAACCAGTCCAAAGTCAAGTTGAAGCCAAAAGTGTCAAGTGAGGTTCTGCCTTCATCCTTTCTGCTAGCAGCTGTGCTCTCTATACTGCATAGTGATCTAGTTCAAAAACCCAAATCAGAATTACATTTCTTTTTTGTTGGGGGAGTAGCGGGAAGAACCTTGAGCCACATTTTTGGTAGAAGCAGTGAATTGTGGCAGGCAAAAAGATTCATCCTTTCTTAGAATATGAAACATGCCTGGATTCAATCCCCATTCTATACCCAAATCAGTTACCATAAATGTTAGGTCTCCAGTATATCTTACTTTGATTAGAAAATCTCCACATGTGTATTTTAGTGTATTTATATGAATTTAAAATTCATATTTGTATGGTTTAGATGTCCAGAATGGATAATGGTTGTAGAATCAAACTTTTTTTTTGCAGGTATACTCAGCTCTGTCAGAGATGTTTGATTTAAGGGAAAGTGTCACCTTGTATGACTGCTGATTTAATTCTTTATTAAAGCTAGTTGAAGAAAATACCATTGCAAAATTTAGGTAGTGAAATCTGAAAAAAAGCTTGGTCTCTTTTTCACATAATAGAGATACCTATGGGACATAAAAAAGAAAGAGTTAGTTGAGTATGTGATAATATATATTCATTAAAAATGTTTTAAATGCATTTACATTCCTAATGAAAACACTTTCATTTTTTAATCCAGCTGACTGATGTGTGACAGTATGTCAGTTACTGAGGCTCTGCAAAGAAATGCCAGGCAATTCTGCAGGCTTTCTGGAGCTCAGCTTAAGTAAATCCAGTTAAGCAAATCCAGCACAGGAAAGAAAGTGGTAGTGTGGGTCTTTGTTACCATAGATGGATGAGGAAAAGAAACATTGTGGATTAATTGAAAAATTGCTTAACTCAGGAGTATATTTCAGGTCAAAATTTGTGGTTAATTTAAATTGCTTAAATTGCAGTTAAAGGAAGAAGAGGAGGCATCTGTCCTGGTTTAGAGACAGGTATCTGCCAGGGGAAACTGGAGTTTTCCCTGGAATGGAGAATGTAAACCCCCTTCCCTCTGAATTACTATAATTTTGCAATTAAGATTTGGGAATAGTAGTAGCAGTTCTTTACTAGGAATATTAAAATAAACAAATGTAGTAGTACAGAAAGACAAGCAAACAAAACAAACAGG